>VYZT01072804.1:0-10774 GCA_013400735.1 Pomatostomus ruficeps | reverse complement strand
GATTCAAAATATATTTCTAGCAGAGTGGAGGATCAGTGCTCTTGCCATTACAGAAACCCGCTTGAGTGCCCCCACATCGGTGTACCCCCTTCACACTGCTAAATTACAATACAGTGACATTTATCAGGTGCCCTTCTGTGCCGGAACAGGATGAAAAGAATAAAGCTTTGCTCTGGTTTAAAGGATAAAGCTTTGCTCTGATTTAAAATGTGATAGACTCTTTTATAAGTTGACCACCAACAGGATACTTATCCCACAGTCTGAACTCCAAAAATCTTCATAGCATCCCACTCCCCTCATACCTGTATCTCGACAACAAAAACATTTAACATAATTAAAATGGGGCCACTGCAGAGGGACTGAATTTTCCCCTGCCCTATGGAGATGAGACCTCATCATGTACAACCTGAAGCGAAGCAAAGGTGACCACAGGATCTTGCACAGCTCTCCAGAGCTGGCTGCTCCACAGGACCATGAGAGAAGGAAAAGCCGTGTGGAAAGGTGTGTGCTTAAAGCTCCTCTTCTCTGGCAGTAACGGTGTGAGGGATTATTTCCCAGGGACAGAAGCCCTCTGCTGGTCAACGCTTTTTGTAAGATGATTTACAGCAACTAAATGCACACAGGTTTTAATTTATCCCTGTTTTTTCTACAAAAGTAAAGCTGTGAATGAGAAACACAAGAACACATTTCACTTTCTTTTTGAGGAAAAACCAACTAACCAGAGTACAGCAATCAAACCTTTTTTATTCTTATTAACTGGGTAACTTGTTTTATTATTTCAAAATGTGCTGTCCACCCCATAGTTAAATACGTAATCACTTTCAAAAAGTCTTCATGACTTAAACGGTGCTGACATCACATATACACTCAACACCTCTTTCATTGTTCACACAAAAATTACAAGAACTATTCAAATAAAATATGTTACTGACATAAGTACTCAACTCTGCAATTTGTTCTCCAGCACATATATTTAATATTTAAATGCATTAAATTTTTCAAAATTTTAAATATTTAATATTGCTATTACACATCTGAATTGTATTTTAGGTTTCCAAGATCATGTATAAGCATAAAAAAATGCATTACCTCACCGTCCCATGAAACAAGAACACTGGTCCTTAAAGCAAATCAAATCTATTTCTGGTTTTGACTGTGAGCAGGCCGCCTAGCTGTACTATTGAAATTAATTAATTGTATTTTTGGTACCTCTTCATAAATGGAATTCTTTTCCTAGGAGTGATAGGTAAATAATCTTTTTAGACGCATCCCTCAAAGTTCAACAGAAATAATTAATTCTTGATTTCTTCAAAGTATCTAGAGCTTGTCCAGCCAAAAAAAGAGCCTCTCCAGACAAGTCAATCTTCGAATACACAGATTTTATCATGCAAACAAATACACAAACACACACAGGATTCCTTGTATCAACACCATCCTACAGCTCTTATTATTTATTTATTGTTGCTACTGATTCAGGCAAGAATCAGACTTTACAGTCTAGTGCTTTACTCATGCACCAAAAGTAAAGGTTGATCCCAAATCCATATCGTTTTCACCGCAAGTTCAGCATCTAGCATATAACAAAACTCTGAAAAAAACCAAACACCTTCACACTCCTTAGTCCAAAGCTCTTAGACCGTGATTTTGCAGTTCAGCGCATTTATGCTTGGCATCTTTAAATCTATCCAGAATAAAGAAATCAAGGAATATATACATATAATAGACACATAAAATACATCAGATCAGGCGTAGTCCTACAGGTGCAAATTTTGTTATGTAGTGGAAGCAGCGTATTTCTAAATCTATGCCAACAACCAAACAGTAAATCAAAGCAATACAGCCCATCTACAAAAGAGACCTCTGCTACTAAGATACCCCTAAAAATTATTTTAAAATCCAGTACAGCAGGATTCTTAAAAATAAAGCTAATACCATTCTAAACTAATTACAGAAGAATCCTTCTGTGAAAAAAGGTAGTGACCAGCATGGCAGAGCACAGCATTTCTGCACCTGTGTAACCCTAATCAGCTGGTCAATACCAAAGTCAGTGCTTGGCTGCCAATGTATATTTTGTATGTCAGTCAAAAACCCACATTTATCTACTAGAAGTCAGCAAAATGGAATGTTTATCCAACCAGCTCAAAAATTCTGGCTCACAGGTACCAAAATTTGCCCATGTATCCAAGTTTAGCTAGCAGCTGAATCCTTTCTTCATGAAATAAATATGTGAATGAAGACACAATGGGGTTCTCCAACAGAAGATGCAGTAGTTTGCCCTCGAGATCTGAATGACCTACAATAAAACTCCCAGTTCAACACTCTTGTTAACAAATTATTACAGTTGCAGCTGATAGCCTCATTCATGTGCACTGAATTCAAGTTGCTGATACCTTAAATCTGTTATTTTCTTATTTCTTAGCATCTAACTCTATAACCCCAGGCAACAATGCTCTCCTATGTGTTTCCTGAATGATCTTCTAGAATTTTTTCAATGATAATTTCTATTAAATCTTATTACACTGACAACTACTCCGGTCAACAGGAGGACTGATTCTTCAGGCTCAACTTACAGCCTTCTGTGAGGTGATCACAGCGAGTAACCACCACGTTGCTGTCCTCCAGACCCCAACCAGACAAGGAGGAAACTGCTCCATCTCCTTGCAGGACAGAAACAGAAGTTATGGGTGCCAGCCTAAGATCCAAGCAGGAATTTGCTCCAGTAGACACAAACACTTTCTGCCTATTCAGTCCGAGCTTCCCGCTCCTCCTTTCCCCCAATGCCCTTGGGTGCTGCTCTCCTCCACGTTCCAGAGAAGGAAATGGGTATAAAAGGCCCATTAAATAAAAGGCATCACACCCACACAGGGTGTGGTTTTACAGAAAAGGGCATTCTCAGCCAGTCTGCAAAAGGACATAATTTTAAAACACCATTTTTGAAGGGAAAAATAGAATAATAATAATAATAATAATCATAGGACAAAACACATCCTGTGGAAAGTAACTTGTACCACATCATATTCTCTCAAGAATACTCTACATAGCTAACAAAGGAGCTTAAAACTGTAACTGCAATTACAACAACATGTTAATACTTAAAACTCTTTTAACATAGCTCATCATTTGATATTTCTGACAAAGTACTTTCTGGATGTATTATAAACATCTTGCGCTGGCTTACAAAGAGCCAAGCACCATCTCAAAGATTCAAGTTTATGAAAACCAACAGATAACATTTATACTTAATTTTGAAGATTTAAGACAAGACTGATGTTTCCACTTACATTAAAACCACTATTACGGGAACTCAAGCGTCGATTTTAAGGCTTGGAGAAGACTGGACATCAGTAAGCCAAGCTCTTGGCAGGACAATTACAAAGGGTGGAAGTTATTAAAAATAAATTGTCGTAAGCCTTAGTCCTAAGTGTACTGTGAAGCAAGTGCACAGAGTTTAACCCATATTTCAGCAATGCAAGCCTCCCTGAACAATGGAAGCTGAGAGCAGCATGCCAAACCTGTAGCATTAAGCCAACCAACCCTAGGACAGGTCCTTCAGCCCAACTTGTTCCTCATGCAGTTGTATTAACTTCAAGAAGACTTTTAAAGAAGTGAGATGTCCTTCCAAGTCAGCACGAGTGGCACAATCTGTCCCTGCAAAGCGCCCACCCGAAGCCCCACGGTGTTACAGGATGTGTGATGTATTACCAGGATTAAATTGTGATGGTATTAACATTTAACCGTGTTTAAGCAGCAGATGTCAAAGAGAGTGCATGAGCACCTGGAGGAAGGCATGATTTGTGGTGACCCTGTAGAGCTGCAGTGAGAGCGCTAAACTGCAGGGACAAGGCTCAGCCTCAGTGAGCTTCACACCAGGCACTGAGAGTAAGGCTGGGGAAAGCCGACACACACATGCACAGACACAGGAGGAAATAAAGGCTTCCACTCAGTAGAGTGACTCACACTGAACAGACTAAAGACAGAAGGAGGAATTATGCATAAATCCATTCTGAAACAAATCAATCAAACTGAACATTATTCTCCAGAACGTAAAATAGAATCCACCTGAATAATGCCACCTGAACGAAACAAAACATAAATACCTAATAACAAAAAGGGAAGTTTAGTCAAAAAGAAAATCAGGCCAACCATCATAAACAAATCAGTGCAATCAACAGCATAAGACGGTATCTCTAATTGCAGAAATTAAATCGATTATAACTGAGGAATCCAGGTACATCACAGCACCTGTGGCATGGGTCAGGCAGGGTGTCTCACTACAGGTTGTGCCAACACACAGCGGAGCCTTGTCCTGCACACCGGCACTGATGCCACCCACGTGGGCACCTCTCAAACATGGACCTTGGGTTCAGGCTGCTACTGCTCCTAGGCTACTACTGCTCCTACTTTATTCATGCTGCCAAGAAGTATAGAGAGTCTTCACGTTAAATAGGAGTAAAATTCACAACTATTAATGAGACTAGCAGGACTTAACAGTGCCAGGGCAACACAGTTGAACTGTGAAGTTTCCCATATTTCCACCGAAGCCATGAAGTAATAAGAATTTCTGATCACTTCAGGGCTCCCTTATATCTGAGAGAGCATTATACAGTCTGAGAGTACCTTGAAATCCACACTACTGCATCCAGAGTAACTGGAGGGCAAGTCATGTGGATTAAAAAAGAGAAACTAACAGCAATTCTAAAACTAACAAATGATACCTTGGAGATACCTCATATCTCCTATGCAGCACTGGGAAATTGTGTTTTTATTTGTAGCAAAACTAATGATAAACAAACACATGAACACTGATGATATTGCATGGTATCTCTTTTTAAGCCACAATTTAGCTATGTGCTGCACTGTATTTATCCCTCTGGAGTCTGGCTCTGTCCCTACAAATTCCGGTTTAGCTCAGGTGGCGAAGGTCGATGTTTGCTTGTGACAATATTTCAAAGCCTGACATCGATTCCACAGGAATGGTGAAAAGGTTTCAAAAAAAGGTGAAGTAAGAATCGTGTGTGGCAACCCAATTACAGGGCTATCATGCATCAGGTTTCTCTATTTTCGCTCAGACATTTGATGCAGGTAAAAAAAGGAGGAGTGCTCTGTTGAGGCTCCAGAGATGCTTCAACTTAGCAGAAACTTGAATGATAGTAATGAAATAATTAAATCTATGTGAGCATATCTCCTTAGTAACTTAAGTAAATGTAGGTAAGTGAGTCAACTTGAAGATGTTAAGACACCTCTGAACTGCACCACTCAGCCCAGTTGTGGTCTCACTCCAGCAAACTATTTCTTCAGCATAGGTGAAAGGAGAAGAGAGGAAAAGAAGAAGGAGAAAAGTGAAGACAAGTAGGCCTTGTTAAGAGAGCAATATGTTTAGGTGCCGGATTTGACAGTTCACAACTCATTTAGTTCTGTATTCTGATAATTCTCCCTTCTTTCTTTCTTTGTTTCCTTCAATCTCCTTTAAGACTACATGAATTCATTTTCTCCCCCTACTTCTTCAATTTCTTTGCCTGCATATCCATCAACACCTCTTTTACTTCTCCACTTAGGTTTCTCTCCTATTCCCTCCCTCTGTGATTTTTTCTAAGTCAGCGGTTTATTTGTATTTTTATTTTAAAAACCAGATCTTAATTTCATGATTGCTCTCTCCACCCCCCAAAAAAACCCCACCAGAATATGTCCAATAAGTTGCTGTACTAAAACAAATATCTCCTTCATTTCCAACAGCTTTGATGGCACCAGCCCTCCTGTTGGAGACAGGACAGCAGTATTACAGCACAGCTAATTAAGTACCTTTTCCTTCAAACTCCATATGGACTCTGCTTTTACCATGCTTAAGGCTCATCATGGCAATTATCTTCTGGACTATGAACAATATTGAAGTGTAGCACATAATATTTATATAAAAGCACATTACAAATTGATCCTGAGGGCGGGAGCAGTAATTTTGCTGTCTACACAAACTATCTTTAAGTGCAGTTAAGAAATCATTTCACAGGCTCAAACTATATAATAAAATGAAGGTAATAAGCATGACTGAGACACAGAGGGAACAAATTATCTTCTGGCAATATACCCTACAATTGTGACTGGATAAAACTGTTAATCTGCAGCTGAGCAGAAAATGTATAATCTGAAGGGATTTCTTCACTTAAAATAAAACAATCTGCTATCCTTTGATAAAACAGTGAGAACTTTCAATATCACACAAATTACAGTAAACAGCACAATAGGACACAAGTCCAACAGAAAAAGAAGTTAAAAAGAGGTTACTCGCTATCTCCAGTATTAAAAAGTTCCTTTAGTTGACTAGAGAATACAAGCTAATCAACATCTGGTATCATGAAGATTCCCCCTCTACTCACACATACCTATCTGCTGATACAATAATCCAAAGTCTTTTTCCTATTGCTCCCTCCTGTCTTACTCATACTAACCATCTGAGCGGTTACATTGGATTAATGTAAAACCAAAGTAAGATTTCATACGAAACAGCTACTCAGACTTCACTTACAAACCACGGGTGCTTTTCCACATGAAATTAAATGATACTCATCTTTCACAGATAAAGCATCTGAGATTTAACTATGCAGGGTAATCTTTCAACACAAGTATTACTAATTGCTTCTTGTGATTCCATTTGCCAAACGTGTTCTGACAAGAAATACAGAAAGTAGTGTAGGGGAGGTCTTAAAAGTGAAAGCCAAAAGTAATATTATAATTTAAAAACCAATTCAATATATTAAATTAGAAAAACCTGTCTGTGCTTAAGTAGACAAGCAACATAAAACAATTTACTTCGTGCTGAAGGAGGTCTCTGCACACAAGAGGAAAACAGAGTATATCTGTTTCCAGCACAGAAATTACAGACACAGCCATTAAAATTGTAAATTTCTCCATTTACAGTCCCACAGGGAAGCCCTCCACAGAAACACCCCTCTAAAAGCAGAGCGGAATTTTTGGTTTTCCCCCCGACTGCATCAACCTGCTACTTGCAGATGCGGACGCTGCACTTCACAGGCAGAGTACAAACATCAAACTGGGCTGCTGCAGACTTCAGGCGCTGACTTCAGTGGAAGACAGCCACATCTTGCTGTGGGGAAAACAGGCCAAGCAATTAAATATGCATCAGCATTAAAGCTAAATATACAGAAATAGCTTACAGACATAATTCTGGCATACCAGCTTGGAATGCATAACCTGCATACATATTTCATTTTTAACTACGAGGACAAAACTTTTGTACAATATACTTTCTGTGACACTATCTTTACCATTCTATGCATCACTGAGACTTGGAGCAATAAAAAATAATATGACAGCATTAGTAGAAACTAGACTTTTTTTTCTTTTACTAGAAGTTTATTCAAGATATAAATTACTTTAGATCTAATACCTGTACAATTAACATTAATGACAAGTATCTCATAAAATTCATTCCTCTGTGCTTAAGTGTTCAGTGTCCAACTCTGACCTTCCAACTCCTTCTTTTTTTTCCTTTACCTTTTTTCTTTCACAGTTAATTTCCAATAATATAATTCATAGTAACATAAATTCATAATAAAAGGCAGGCCTGTGAGCCATTCTGCCTCAGAGCAACATCCACAGCACCCCAAAAAAAAAAAAAAAGAAAAATGGGCAGAAACATTCAGCTACAGCTACACATTTAATGCTTACTTCCAACAGCAAAATGAAGCTATCTGCATCCCACATTTCATATGACTTGACATATAATGAATCTCTGGCACATCCATAGGTACAAAAAGGAAATGCTTTCTTTCCTGCACTATGGCAGCTCAAAATAGTCTGCCAAACCCTTCAAAGTGTCAGCAACCTCTTATAGAGACATAAAGACAATGGATAGCCCTACCAAGCTGCTAACATCTGCTCAAAACCTGCAGCTTCTCTTTTCTTCTTCCAGCACTTACCCAAGCTAGCATGCACTTGCATAAGGCGTTAAAGCACTGAACATTTAAGCATGTCACAATTCTATGATGTCTCATTTATATAATTAGTACTAACATATGGCCCACAATCAGTGTGGGAAATCTAAAATATTCTTTGGGAAGGTGTCAAACCTAAAGGGATATATTTCTCACTAAGTGAAAAGAATTAAATATGCAAATTCTGCTTACAATAGGAATAGGAAGGAAATAGAAACCTCGCCCAAAAGGCACGCTTGCTCATTGCAGCAAACGCGGGTTATCATGCTCTGTACCTGTCAGTGCCAGTTCAAATCAGAATATACAGTGACATGCGGAGAAGCTCTGCAGCCACCAGGATTTTAGCAGTGCTGTGGAAAACCATACAGAAAATAAAACCAAAACCCACTGTGAAAATGCCAGCTATAATTACCACACTGGGCTGAATATGGATTAATCCATATCCTTGTCAGAATTGCAGCTGTCCCCTGGACAGGGACACCCCTGTAACGGCTGCAGCAAGTAACACACCGTGTGCTAGCAGGGACAACTTTCATGCAAGCTCACCCCAATTCTCCCTTCAGTGACAAAAGCCCAACAACCCTAAAACCTCTGGGCTAGGATTTCATTCTCCTCAACTTGTTTCTGACTTGAAAAGCTGTACCTGTTTCAAACATGGCACCACTGTGAGCAGGCAATAGGTATCCCCCTCCCACCATTGGGAATGACCAATTTGGAGAGAAGCAGAGCCAGCATCCACATCCTGCCAATAGGGTATCTCACTTCCTGAGATCCCTTCAGGATCCACAGTTGCACCTGTTACTTATTAATGAATTGTTAATTAATCAGTTGCACAGATCCAGGTGAAACACTACAGGAAATGCACAGAAGAGCTCCCAGTGTCAATAAATTGAGCACCAGGAGAGTTTCCACAACATCCAACTTCCCTGGAAGTTGAACTGGCTTTCCCACAAATCAAAGGAAGCGGAATAAACTGACACGTGTGTAGAAGCAAAAATAGACAGCCTACATGTGCAACAAATGACTTTGCTCCTTGGTACAGCATTATTTAGAGTGGAAAAAGAAAAATCCAAAATCATCGATGATCCCACAATAAGGAAATAACAAGCTCCAAAATAATCTCATCATTCACTTTCAGAATAAGCACTGAAATATGGAAGCAACTATACATTTCTCAAAACAGTTGTTAGTAAAGTCAAATCTCTTCAGTAAAACCCTTTCCTAAAGGCAACTTCAGCAATGTAAAAGCTCAGTAATTTGTCTGAATAAAATCCTGCACCCTGTGGTTAAGAACCTGCCAAGCAAGCCAAATAAACTAAACAAGCAGAGTTGGCATTGACATGTCTCTTAAGAGTGAGCTGTGACAAGTTACTAATGATCTCAGTTAGAAAGCAACTAATAGCGTGCTGTAAAAGGAATAAAGACATGCAGAAATCTGGTAATAAGGCCAAATGCTGACCTGAGATAAACAGCTAAGACCATTTTCAGTGAATGACACTGCTCAGTTCAGCTCTCAACCTGTCCCTTCAAACGTTCTGTACCTTTTGTTGTTAGGTGGATTCATCCCTAACAGCATTGTAGCCTAAAACAGGCTCCAAATGTGTGAACAGCAGTAGGTTGACAGAAAATTTGTTTTAAATCTTGGAGTGAGCTCCAAACGTGCCACATTTGCCTACAGTAAGAGCTTCACAAAGCAGGAAAAGTGGCAGTTGTGAAAAGGAATTAGAAGTGTTAACAGCTACAGAAGAAAAAACTTAACCATTGCACACCATGTAATGCCAAAAAAAAAAGCCCGGGAGAATGGAGATCACCGAGGGAGGAGCCACTTGGACTGGAGACAAGTTTGTAAAGTCATCATCAAACTTCATAGGAGGCATTTACACTGTCTGGGGAAAAAAACCCCAACCCAAACAGACAGAAAAAAGCCATCTAGAGATGACAAAAAAAAAATCCATGCAATGCAAAGAGTTATCCTCCTTACAGGAAAGTATTTGGGGCCTTCATTATTATAATTACATTCAAGTTACTATTTTTATTTAAATTTTCCTTGCAGCTCATTGAAAATGAGTCTGAACCATCTCTCACAATTATCAAAGGTGGAAGGAGAAATGTACCAAGCCGGTGTCTTGTTCAGATAACTCAATTTTTCTAAAATTACTACCACTGTTAGTTATCCAAGTGTTATACAACAACCAAAGATGGCAGCTGGTTCGCTATGACAGGAAATGAAACAGACCCCAAGTGTTCATATTTGCACTCAGTTACTGAATGAGAGCAATGGCATGGTAAGGTGATACAACCTGACACAGCACTTTCAACCTTGCATTTTCTGGTCTGTGTCTGTCAGAAAGGCTTGTTTTTCTCTCCTCCTCAGTCCCTTCCCTCACCCAGTTTCAGTTCTTGACTTCTACATCTTAGGTTGCTTGGCATTAATTAGCATTATTAAGAGTATATAAGGAGCCAAACATACCAGGTATCATATTCTTGATACCTATTTCAGTTCTATCAGGCATCTTTCCCAGTATCCGTGCAGCCAAGATTGCCTCTGCTTGAAGATTAGAGTTAATGGACAATCAGGAAGGCATGGTGAACAGAGGTCACAGAATTAAATATTATTTAAGAGTACCATATGCAGCGACACAAATGACATTTTTGCAAGGAAAAAGCAATATTAGCCTGAGAGCAAATGAATGATGTGCATCCTTCCCACTCTTAAACTGTTCTTTAATAGAGACAAAGCATGAAAAAGGATGCAAAGGCTTTTAAACACAAAGGAGATTATAACCTAAAACCTTAAGCTAAATCTTTACTCGCATTAATAAGGC
>VYZT01072763.1:0-19695 GCA_013400735.1 Pomatostomus ruficeps | reverse complement strand
TCTTGGGTCACAACAGCCCCATGTAGTGTCACAAGCTTGAGGAAGAGTGGCCAAAAAACTGCCTGATGGCAAAGGACCCGGGGGTGCTGGTTGACAGCCAGCTGAACATGAGCCAGGAGTGTGCCCAGGTGGCCAAGGAAACAAATGGCATCCTGGCTGATCCTGATCCATATCACCTATTGTCTTTTGTGCTGAAGTGCAAATACTTCCTAACATGGGAAGACACATATAGCCCATGCTGTGATCTTCAGCATGGCATGGGGATTCCTGAGGCCTCTAATAATCCCCTTTTTAAACCCTTCCTGAGCATCCTTGGACTTTCCCCCCTAACCTTTCCAATTCTTCGCAAGGCTTCCCTATAGCACTTTTCACAATAGTATTACAAGAGATTTATGAATTCTCTTGGAAGTAGATGGACATGTCCAGTATGCTGTTGGAAAGCATTCTTCCTGATAAATGTGGTCAGCTGGTAATTCATTCATATGGAGTTGGACAGGTAGTTAGGAAAGTCCACGACCGGTTTTATAAATTTATGATCAGCTTTTTTGTGGCAGAAAAAATATGGGGGCATTCTGATGATACGCTAAAGCTTGTCAGATCAGTGACAATAGCAGATGTACTGGAGTGCAAATGTTTCCAGATGCTGCTGCAGCTTTTGAAGTGAAGTATGCTGTTGATCTAGGAATCAGGAGGGAGACATAGGGAGTAAAAAAAAGGCTCAAAAATAATTATTTACTGCCATCAAGACCTCAGGAATTCTTATGTTCACCTTCTGATCATATCCATTTGGGAGACTAGTGTATTCATACTGCATCAGCCACAGCCACCCCACTCTGAAGAAATAGCTCATTATGAAAAAGCTATGTTATCATAACCTGCATCAGATGGCTGGACTTGAGTACGTCAAGAATAGGCTGCACCTGCAGGCACAGGAAAACCCTGTCCTGAGCAGCTTTAGATGGAATTGGATGGGACTTTCCACTGTGTTCACAGAGCTACAGGGATTCTGCATGAGACCTCCTGTGCTAAGTGACACGAACCATCCTTTGAAATATCTGAATCTGCATCACGAAGGTGATTCTCACAGCCTTTCTCAAAGCACGAACTACTTACACCACCACCTAATTACCATGAAGCTCTACAGAAGCATATGAGCCACTCAAACTTTAGGCAGAGACTCCCAGGACTTGAAAGGATTCAAATGTTTATAAAAAAGAAGGCCGAACAGGATGTCTAAAGCTGTTTGTTTAAACCAGTTTCTAGTGACCTGGACCTATCAAGAGCTGTGCCCACACCTAAGAACTACCTCTTGTAAGTTAACATTCAGTTAGATAATGTGACCCAGTGAAACATAACCACCTTGGCAAGGCACTTGGCAAGGCAAGGTACATTACTGCAAATTGACTTTTTTCTGGTTGATCTTTGTGATCCTGTCTCACAGGGGAACAAATTTTCTGCTTCTGTGATGTATACTTGGAAGAGTTTTCCAGGAAGGACGAACAGATAGAACCTAGGACAAAGAGTAATGTTTAAAGGTGAGTGAAAGTCCCCAAGGTAGCTATTTCTTTTGGATGAGATACTGATACACTTTTGTGGGATAATTGTCCTAAGACAGTCTTAGACATCTCAAGTTGAAGGCAAATCTCTTGTAGATACTGACACTTGAAGTGCTTGGACTGTCTTACGCTTTATAATCACAGAACCTACTCATAAATCTTTACCTGCTTCCTCCACTTCTCCATCATCTGATACTGCATAGTATTTTTTCTTTTTCTCTAAGAGAAACAATATCTGAAAACACAGGGACAAGTGAGAGGTAATTAAAGACAAGGTCCAGTCATCCCATGAACTATGTGCAACAAAAGGTCCTGCAGAGTTTGAGCCTTCCCTGAACCCTCTGGCCTCTGGGGATTTGGCAGGGAAGGCAGGGTGCAAGAGGAAGTCTTCACCCCAGTAGGGAGAAATTGTCGTGCTTAAGAACTTGCATTTAAAGTTCTGTGGTTGCCAAGTCAAGTAGACCCCTACTGCCACATACCCAACAAGGAAAGGACAGTCTCTCCCAAGCAAAGAAACAGCAAAGCAGCAATTGAAGCACACTCAAATTGAAATCTCAGTGTTCGCATGGATGTCCTCTGTCATCCTGGCTCTGCTACTTCTGTGCCTCTACCTCTCAGCTAGATGAGGAGGAGGAAGAATGACTGATCTTTTGTTCCTCCTGTCTGGTCAAAGGTTTCCAAGCTTTTCTAGGTCAGCATGAGGGGAAAGGTTGTCTGTTGTTGCAGAACACTACTCTGAAATGGTTTGCATATCACTACAAGGACAAATAGTTTAGGAATTTCTGAAAAGAGAGAGATAGAGAAATTCTGGATTCTTAGGTCTAACACTTTAATGGATGAATATGTTACCTCCACCTTGAACCCTACCTGTCAAATCAGCATCACTCATTCAGCATGCCATTTTTGTCCTAGGCAACATTTTGAAAATATTTCAATTTTAAGAGTGGACAAAACCTCAGCAAGATTAAAAAAATATGGGCCAGAGATTAAGAACATCCTTGGAATTTTGCAGGATTGGTGGGCAGGTAAATAGGAACTGGGATTCCAGCACTGCCTTCAAAACATTACGATTAATAATTGCCCTTTCCAAGAGGAAGAATGGTTCACTAGAGCATCAGAAATTATTTCTTTTCCTAAGAGCAGGCGAGAAGTAGAAATTACACCAGCTTTAACATTTCGCCACAGAAAGTGGCTCCCACTTTACTAGCAAGTCAGAAAATGGTATATGCATTGAAGGATGAGGGGGAAACAGCTGACTATCACGAAGAAATTTTATATATTGGCCATCCCATTCACTGCCTAATCCATCAAGAAAATGAAACAAAAGTGAAGGATGAAAAGAAAATAAAAGATGCTATTGAAAGTATTAAATATTGTTTAGTTACAGTAGTCTGATTTTCAATTTGGTGCCATTTTACCTCCTATTTATATCTGCCCAACTCTTTATTTAACAGTATTACTTCAGGCATCTAGATACATAGCAAAGCTGTTGGTATCTAGGAGACAAATGTCCTAGATTTGGCTGGGATAGAGTTAATTTCTTCATAGGTCTGGCTTAAGGTTATGTATAAGTATACAAAACTTCTAAAAAACTGTTGTTCTTCCAACAAAGTTGTTTAATTGTACTGAACCTCGGTACCTACTCACAAGTTACGGGAACAACACAAGTTGCCCACTTTCTGGACAGTTTCCTAGTTTGTGTCAGTACAGGTGGTAACTGGTGACCAGAAGCAAATGGCTGTGTCATTTGGCCATCCCTGGTAAGGAGGAAATCACCTCTGCTGCAGGGCAGGACTGACAGCTAGAAGGCAGGGGGAGCACCATTTCATCTGCATATACCCACGGTCTCAGTATTTGCCACCCCTTGCAGACTTTTGCCCGAGGCAGAAGTATTTTGTATTTAAATTATTAAGTAGTTGTACAGTTTCTGTCTGCACCACTGGAAAGAATGAGATCCCACACACAAGCCATGTGCAGGTTTCCTACAATCCATTCCCTGAATGCAAACAGTGGTTATTATAAATCAGGCCAAGCACCCTGTTAAGTAATGCATACCTCAAAACCAATACCGCACTTAGTCTTCCTCAAGAAACTTATTTCAAATATTTCTCCTTTCTTCCTGTCTCTTCCGTATTTTCCTCATGTTTGATTTTCTGATTTGGAGAAGGTTTGCATACCACTCTGTTTTCATCTGGACATGTGTAATGACTTGAAAAGAAGGAAAATTCATGTTTATTTAATTGCTTGCTGCTTGGTTGCAGCAAGATCTTCGGTAAGTTCTGCTAGCCACTGCACCAACATGTAGAATTTCCAACAGTTCCTCAAGGATGCTTCAGCTGCAGCCTCAAAAGCAGTTGTGGGGAGCCAGCACTTTCTGGTCTTTCTGAATGAGAGCACAGTTTCCAGTGGACATGTTTGGTCACAGGTCAGTTTATAACCAATAGGACAAGGAGGAAAATTAAAATAATTTGTAGGGCCTCAGCTCTGAGTGAGACTCTTGATAATGTAAAAGAAAAACAAATGCTTTCCTAGGTGGTACAGAAACCCAGGGCTGATCAGCCAGAGGTGTACATGCTAACCTTCAAATGACTGAAGACATTTAGCCAGAACTATTACACTAAGTTACACCATAGGCAATCTGGAGATGCTGCCAAAACCACAAGATTTACTGACAATTTGTTACTGACTATGGAGACAATCATCAGTGTTCCCACTGACAGCTGTCACTTGTCAGTGAAAATAATGAGCCTTAGGACCACAAAGGGACGTGCAGAGGAATGGGGAACAGGAGTTGTGTTCGGGCCATAATAGTCCCTACCCTCTTCCATACACTGTTCCTCTGTTCCTGTGTGGGATTTCTCCCATGGGATCAATGTGGGCCTTCCCCACAGAGTTCAGTTCTTCAGGAACAGATTGTTCCAGAGTGTGCCTCCCATGAGCCACACTGGCTCCACCATGGTCTTCTCCATGGGCTTCAGGGGAATCTCTGCCCTAGAATCTGGAGCACTTCCTCTTCCTCCTTCTTCATTGATCTTGGTGTCTGGAGGGCTGTTGCACACACCTCCTTTTTAATTACCTGCTTTGTCTTTGTGGCACTTTTACCCTTTCTTAGGGTGCCACCATCTTGGCTGATGGGCTCAGCTGTGCCCTGTGGTGTGTCTGGCGTGCAGCAGCCCTGGCCTCTTCTCACAAAGGTCTCCCTGCAGCCCCTCCACCGAAACCTTGTCACATGAACCTTTCACACAAGTGAAAAGCTCTGCAGAGTGGGTCTAGGTTTCTCCACGGGTAAATAATGAGCTCATGCTAACTAGA
Organism: Pomatostomus ruficeps; assembly: GCA_013400735.1. Taxonomy (NCBI): domain Eukaryota; kingdom Metazoa; phylum Chordata; class Aves; order Passeriformes; family Timaliidae; genus Pomatostomus; species Pomatostomus ruficeps. The sequence continues at coordinate 14,827 of VYZT01072763.1, read as the reverse complement.
AAGAAGAGAGGAAAGCTGGAGAGAGGCCAGGAGTACATCACAGCCTCCACCACTGATGGGAAACAAGTCAGAAGGGAGTGGATAAAACCACAGAAGACTAAGGAGGAAGGAGCAAATTATAAGAGCTGCAAGGAAGCAGGGAAATTGAGGAGTGTCAAATTAATGGCTGCAGGGAGTTAGGAGGAATGGCCAAGGAGAAAAGGTATGGGCTGTGTGAGATCAGTGAAAGGAGGCTGAGAGATACCACCCGGAGATCTGCTAGGCAAACTAAGCAGGGAAAAATTAAGCACAAATTAATACTAAGGGAGAGTAGAATACTGCAGAGAAGGGGGAAAACATTAATATAGACTTTGAAAATCTGTGGGCAGGGAGGAAGAGGAGGAAGAGAGAAAGTGGAGAAAAGAGCATATGAAGTTTGGATTTGTATTTTTCTTAAGTTTTACAGAAAATGTAATAACTGTACATAAAAGCCAATCCTCCATTTATCACTTTCAGATATCCATTCTGCAAAGACACTTCTCTTTTGCATGAAACTTGAAAGCATAGGTAGGCAAAATGAAACGGGTGTCCCCACTTCTGCTTGGTGTGTGACCTGTGACTGAGCCTAAGAGGTTGGGTGGCAGTGTCTCAAGGTTATGTGCCATGACCTAAAGCCACCTGTCTTGTTAGATTTATTGTGTTTTCAAATTGAGACTAGTGCATTCCTCTTTCGCTTTCAAAACAAGGCATGCTGAACTAAGGTATAGCTGAAGCTGTGAATTTACATCAGGTTTTGAAAAGACATTTATAATGCAGGCCACCTTCTAAAATACAGCCACTATAATGCCCAGGAATTTCTGGGTTCAGTTTTTTCATACTTCTTCTAAACAGCTTTAATTAAGCAATTGCTGATTTGAGGCACTTAGGCTTTGTTCAGCAATGTGTACCAAAGCCTGCAACATTTTCAGGCTTGTGACTAAGATAACCTTTTATAGTAGTTTATACTGGAGAATCCTAAGAGTTGAATAAAGTCTACTAACTGCCTCCTCTTGGTCCTCTTCATATCTACAGTATCTGTCCCGTTCTGTAACTGCACACCTGGGTAGTTCTCTGACGCAACTGTAAAAGAACTAGTTCCCTCAAAACCAAATCAATAAATCAACTGTCTGAGTGAAAGAAAGGCAAACATTTCAGCAGGAGATCTTTAATTGCATATCTAAAACTCCTTCTGTGTTGGCCACAAAGGAGCTTCCTGCAATGATGCACTCACTGCACCTGACAAGGGAAGTGAACACCTGGCTCCTGTACCCCTCCTTCCTCCCAGGTTTAGTAAGGACTGCAGCTCTTTCCTTCAAGGGGGCTCCAGTGATGGAGTGTCTCTTGACCCAGCCACCTGCTGTCATAAACCTCATGACAACTAGAGACTGAGGTCACCATTTTATTGCTGAATGTCTTGGAGACTGGAAAAAGAAAGCAAAGATTTGGAGGAGGCAGACATAAGCCATGTTTCTTAGGAAAACAAAGATCAAAATGAGAAGTCTACAGCTTGATCTAAGACATACTATTATTTCAATCAGGCATTCCCATAAAGGAGCAAATCTGAATCATGGTTTTGTGGCACACATAGCAGTCATCCACTGATTAACAATCTCTGCCTAGATTAATGAGTCAGCCAAATCACCCACACATATGAAAACTACAGATAAAATTCATAAGTGCTGTCATTTTCCTTGAGGAAAAGGCAGTTCTGATTAATGAATCTTAGTCTACTAAGGTTCCCAGTCATGGACAGCAATACATTTATCTCTTCTATGAACGCTGAAGATGATGTTACTCACCAGTGATGAATGATTTGGGGTATTTCAAATTGGTGCAGTATAAGAAGCATTGCATTATCACTTTGAAAGTCAGGCATCTGGTTTTGGTTTCTTAAACCAATACCTTTAGTCCGTTTTAAAATATATTGGTTTGGTTTTTTTTAATAAGAAGCAAAATTAAGTTAGAATCTTGCTTCCATTCTTAAATGCCTTCTAGGTTCCCTTAAGTTTTTGGCTTGAACGAAAGCGTGCCTTGTTTCTCTGAGAAGAAAAAATAAAACTACAAGCACTTCTGAAGTACCAACCATGATACTAGCCCGCTTTGAAATCTGGATTTTTTTCTTAGCATTTTTCTTCCTTATTTGTACCACAAATGCTACCTTACTAGCATTGTTTTGATAGTTTTGGAGAGCTAGTCCTCACTGTGAACCTGGGAGAAAATGAGGCTGACAGTAAAGGACTTTGGAGAAGGTGAACAGGTGACAGAGGAAACACCAATTTTACATGGCTCCTTTAGTCAACACTCTCTGAAATCAGATCCAGCCTCTAATGTCAACTTAACTAGATTTGTGGATACAAAGTTTTATATTTAAATCTATGCCTAAGACATTTAAATTAAATTTCCATTATATGTAAAGAGAGAGTCAAATCTTCACATTTATCTCCAATCTAATGAAGTGGTCAATCTGCTCGATAGGCTGTGGCATGGACCAAGGACAATGTTGAGGCCATCTGAACCAGGACTGCATCTCCTCATTTAGAGATGGACAAATCCCTCAGCAGATTCCTACAGGATGACCTTTCACTTTGGGATGGGATGGGTGAGAGTCAGAAGGGGTTCTGCTGTGAAGTCCAAATCTCTGTCAAAGAGAATTCTGTTGAGTGCTGTGGGATAGTATTAAATAAATTACTGAAGATAATACTCTAATGGTTAATCTACACCCATTTATTTAAAGATTCATCTTGGCTCATTTAACACTGGGCAATTCAAAGATTTGTTGCATGCAATAGCATACAGTTACCCTATGGGTGCTTTTCACTTTCCAGAGTTCAGTGTCATTATGACATTTGCACACTGAGCAGCCATCCACAACTTCATTACAACAGCCTCTTCGGTCAACAGTACCAGCTCAATTACTATGTTATCTCAGATACATATAATGCTCAACTATCATTAAAAAAGCATAGCAATAAAAAAATCGGTGAGAGCTCAGAGACCTATGCTTGAGTAAGTGGCCTCAGAAGTAACTGCTCCTCATTAGCCCCATGTCTAACACCAGATGGACACTGAAAACCCTGAAACTCTCCTGAATGCAAAACAGTGCATGATTCTCCTTTGGGGATGAGAAATTATCTCACAAAGATTTTTGGCGCTTCCTGATTTGGTAGTATGTGTAGCCTTCGAGTGGTGCAGCATGGAGGAGTTAATGTATCCCGAAAACAGGAGCTGTGCAGAAGCAGCCCTGCAGAGAACAGTAGCAAAAGACAGAAGTTACTTCTGTTTGACATGATCTGATCTACTTGGGGCTCTGGATTGTAATTCTCATTCTATGCAAACAGAAAACATACATAGTTTCACTTCTTTTTCTGTCTTTTGCTCATTAAAAAGCTACTTTTCAGCCCCACTTATGGCCTTCCTAGAGGTGCTAGGAAATCCATTTCCACTATGGATTTCCAGAGGTTCTTCTCTCTCTCTGGTCAGAAGACAACCTCTCAGTCTGTGCTTCCCTGCCCAGGACAGGACCCAGCCCAATACTGGGATGTCACAGCTCTTCTCCGTGTTCTTTTCTACCCACTCACCCCATGAGCCTCCAGTGAGTGGGTTTAAACTCTGACAGGGTTCTTGTGCGTAACCACTCTCCCCAGCATGTAATCCCCACAGACAGTACAGCTCCATCTGTGCCACATTTCCAAGCACGTGGGGGAGGATCTGCAGGCTGCAGGTTTATTTCAGTGGCATAGAACTTCCTTAAGTTTTGCAGCCCTGAGTGGGCAAGAGTTGGAGGGCAGTAAAGCTGCCATCCCACCTTTCCTCCCTTCTCACAAGTCAGCTTTAATATCAAAGGGCAAACTGCAAACACAGGATGAAACAAGATGCCAGGCTCCTAAAAGGCAATGTCAGTGATTAATAGTGTGATCATGCCAAGACATTTGTGGGTTAGCTTACTGCAGTTCAGATTTAAAAAAGAAAATTGAGAAATGTATTTGCATGATGAGAAATGCACAGAAGACTCACCGTGATAGGGTATTTTTATGGTGACCAGTGCAGCATCATATTTAGACTACAGTGATAAGAGATGTTAATGGCAGAATCCTGGCTCTTGAAGCAGCCAGACCTTTAGGGGAACTGAGTGCACTGTAAAAGGAGAATGAAAGTGTTTCAAAGAGATAACGAAATGAAAAAACAGACAGAAAGATTGTTCTAGCCATGCAGAAGTTTGGAGCTGAGATATGAGGGCTCTTGGATTCCCAAGTACAGTTCTGAGGTTACAGCACCACTTTTTCAGTATTTCTAGTGCAACAACAGAAAACAAGCAGAAACAATGGGTGCATTTGTGAAGCTGGATGCCAGAGGAATACAAAAACTGTATTTTCAGCTTCTTATAAGAAAAACATCACAGCTCAATTGTTTTCAGCTTGCATATTGATGTTTTGTTGCTAAGGAAGCCAGGGCAAATCATGGGATAAAAGGCTCAGAACCAAGAAACAGAAAATAATCCCGAAGTCCATATCTAGCTACAAATCACACATTTTTTCTTAGAATAGCTATCTATAAAGGGAAACACATTGTCCCTCAGCTCTGTGATAATTTTCCTCTGAAAAACCTCATATTTTGAACCAGCCAAACTGATAGTATTCCACCTTTGTGACAAACTGAAAGCATATACCTGTGTTAGACTTCAGGTCTATCCCATTCCTTCTAAGGTAGTTTTTGTTCTGTTTTGTTTTGTTTTCTAAAGTAATGTGTTCATAAACATCTTCTTGTGCTACTTTCCTCCCTGGATTAGGCCATTACTCTTTTCTTGTACCTGCTTGCACCTGGTGCTGCTGCTACAGATTCTACCACCAACTTTCCATAGCCCTCTCCAGTATCCATCATCTAGCTTGACTTACAGAAGTCTGACACCCTTTCCTTCTTCAGTAGCCACCATCTAGTTTGACTTACAGAAGCCTCTGACCCCCTTTCAGCTTTCTGAAAACTTTACTTGTAAGAATCCCAATTTAGTTGCCTGGCTGTATCATGAAATTAAAAGTCTCATTTTTTTTTAAACACTTCTGAAATCAGGATAAATCCGGGTACAATAGTTCGATGAAACACAGGCAGTAGAAATACAGTTTGTGGCCCGCCACCAGGGCAGTTGTCACCAGTACTACAGCTGTGGGGCAAAAAAGCCTCACAACAAATTATCTCATATTGCCTGTATTTGTCCTGCAAGGCAAGGATTCATCCAACACACTGAGTACTACTCCTGTTAGTTCTGGAATGCTAACAGATTGTAGAGGATATTTGAGGAAAATGAGCTAAACAGTGTTCAGGAAGCTGTGACATAGTATTGTAGAATATTTTTTTTCACAAGGTACCTTGGGAGGTCTGTAGTCCACCACTTGCCCCATCACACCTTTAAGTTCCATACTTAAAGGAGTGCCAGCTGAATCAGGGTGCCTCAGGACTTGTTCAGTAGAGCAGGGAAGATCCACTGGAATGGAGATCCCATGGCCTCTCTGTATCTCTCTTCCTCAGACAAGCATCCTTCTGGGGAATAAGGGGCCCTTTTGGTCTCTGCACCTCAGAGAAGAGTCTGTCTCTTTCCTTTCTGTTTCCCTACCATAAAGAAGTTGAAGACATCCAAAAGAGTCCTCCTCTCCCTTCTTGTCTCCAGACTGAACAGACGTTTTTTCTCCATCCCTTTCCAGAAGTACTGTGCTTCAGCACCTTCTCTATCTCTGTGGCATCTGCTGGGCTTTTTCCATGGAGTCAATGGCTGCCCCGTTCCAAGGACACAAAACTGGGCACAAGTCTCCAGATGCAGCCAGGCTCACTGGTGCCGATGCAAGGAGAAAGACACCTAAGTTGGGGATGAAGTGGCACAGAAGCAAGTCCACGCAGCTGAGTCTATTGGAGTAATCTGAAGCGGTGGACTTGGTTCTCTTCTGAACTTGATAGGTGAATTGTTGGGTGAGAAGTTTTTGTGTACAGGATACTGATTTTTCCAGGAGGAGACATCAAAGTGTGAGTGGCACAGAATAAGGTGTATGGCATAGTCCCTTAACACTGTTCCAGCCCTGCAGGGAAGCACTGTCTAAAACTGTCCTCAAGGGATGCTGGAACAGATGTGTTTCTTTCCACTGTCTTGTACCTTAAGTCCTTGTACCTGATTTTGTTTGGCCTCATAAGAGGTAAAAAAGTGACAGGTTTAGCTTGTAATCTATTTTATGCTATGAGACGCCTTAAATAATTGCATTTATTAATTTTAGTTTTCATTTCTGGCAGATGCTGATGTGTGAAACAGGGATCCAGAGTCTAGCATAATAAAATGAATACTGTCCCACTGCCTGTCTGCCCAGGGTAGGGGGTTTTCTTGTCCATGAGTAAACAACTGAAAGGCTCCCTAACCTTTACCTGGGATATCTACACACTTCATACTAACACTTAAACATTGATAAAAGTATTTTAGTTCAAATTTTTGTAAGTATCTTTCAGAAACTGCACAAAAACTTGTCTTTGTACAATGATCTAAATGCCATCCACTTCCATTGAACAAATTATTTTCAGGATTAAAGAATTAATCTAAAATTGTCTCTGGAACTTCTTTCTCAAAAGACAGAATTAATTTTAGACACAAATCCATAGAAATAATTTTAGATTCTTTAAGTAAACTATTAAATTTGGAGCTTGACTTCAAAGATGATCAGTTATTATTGCATTCTAAGTAGCTTGACTAAGATCTACATTTGAGAAACTTTAGCAGAGTAAATCCCATGGTTCAAACTCAGCTCCTCTGTAAGCAGTTCAGATAGAAAATACTTACAAACAACCCTAGGAGAGGAGAAAACAAGATTAGCTCTTTCCTTGGAGTGGCAAGAGCTTATCGTTGCAAACCCACAGCGTCAGTTCTCATATGGTGGGGAAGTGAGAAACCACATGTATTTACTGTCTGCAGTCTTGGAGCCACTAACTGCCTTTAATTGCAGAGAGTCTGCAGACTCTGTCTAATATAAGCTCTCTCTGCAATTAAATCCAGCTCACTGACATTTCACCTGGGCAACTGGCCCTCAGTGACCCTGCCAGAGCAGAGAAGCTGGATTGGACCAGGACCTCCAGAGATCCCCACTACCCTCAGCTGTTCTGTGGCCCTGTGATGCTGTGATCCCCACCACCGCAGCAAGGAGGTGCTGCCAGCACCTACCCTAGGACAGCCTCCTCCCCGTGCAGAGCAGGGCCCCAGTCAAACCCCAGGTCAGGAGGTCTCAGCTCCTCACTCCTGCACTAAGCAGGGCCCAGCAAGACCCCTACCAGCTGCAATGGCAGGGTGAGGGCAAGATGAAGCACTTCCTGGCAGGCTGGAGAAGAGAAACTGCTTGGTCATAATGGGGCAGTTCTCGAGGAACTCCCTGTTTGCTTTCCCTGCATGTGGGAGGAAGCCCTTTGCAGAGGCTGAGCCACCATCTGGCCTCAATGAAATAGATGTGATCAGTACCTGGGACATGTTGATGAGACACAGAAAACAGAAGTCCACAGGCTCACAGGCAGCTTGATTCAAGGGTCCGAGCTCCACTGTGCCAGTAGGGTCATGGACAAGACACACAAGAGCAGCCAGAGATAAACAAGATAAACATGGTTTTTAGGAGCCCTGGCTTTTTGAGTCCTGACTTGCCTTTGTAATAACATTTCCATGTTCCAAACATCCTCCCATATCAACCTACAACAAACTACTAGCAGGAAAAACAGGCTGCACATCAGAGGTAGAACATTTGTTGGGATAGGAGGAGTTGACATGAGTTTATCTGCCATACCCTTTAAGACATGGTTAGTCTGAATAAATACATTCCTGCCCTGATATTGCTTTAAAGAGCAATTTTACAGATTATATCCAGAAATTACCTGGGCATGGGTGATCTAATTTATTATATTCTTTAATGTTCTTGCAACAAAAACAATCTTGTCATTCTTCTCTGTACAATGAACCCTGTTCAAAAGGATGCTAAAAAAATAGCCTGACAAGTCATTCTTGCTGGACATAAATTGAACAAACGTAAGTCTACTGCTGACTCATTAAATAGAAGCAAGAGACAAAATTGAAAGATTTAGAGATATGGGTATGGCAACAATACATTGTCAAAATTTATGATAAGCATGAGTCTGAGTAATAATACCCATGAGGGAAAACACACTGGACAATGCAGATAATTGCTGCAAATGGGGATTGGGGTTTCCTTACCCTGTTGCAGTCCAGATCTCTCTGCAATAAGAACTAGTTTTCATGGTACATATGACTGCATATCAAAGTAAAATTTTTACCAGAAAGACCTCTTGAAAATGCGTAAGTAAAAGTCCAGACTTCTGGAAATAATGTGGAAATCAAATGAGAGATCCTAAAAGATTTTTGACCAGGAGACATCAAGGAAACAATGATAAAGTTCTTATTTTATTTCTCTTAAATGAGTGATTTACTATCTGAGTAGCATTGGGGAAAATGGGAAGCATAGGAATTATCTTCATTACTGAATGTTTAAGTCAGGCAGACGTGTGGCTAATCACTAGACATGTTCATGTTTTGCTATTATGGCATTATCTGAAAAAGGAAATTATAAACTGCATTGCCATACCAGATATGCCTATGCCTGGAATTTGCTCTTTTCCCAATTTGCTCAGGACAGAGCAGAGTTTCATAACAGGCATTTTCCCACTTAGGCGAGACCTGTAAATCATCTTGTTAGAAGTCTTTTTTAGGAGGATTTGGTGGAGACAGGTACTGTGCTGTACAAAAGGATTCATTACTATGACATGTGCTTCCGCTCCTGGTTTTAAATGCAAGCCAGGCTTTCTGCATGCTCTGCAGAGGGGATGCAGCAGCAGATTTGGAAAGCTTTTCTTCCTGTTTCTTAAGCAGTAAACCTGGAGCGGGCTAGAGACCTTAGTTTCCCTCTGCCTGTGCAGTCTTCTAAGAGATAGACCTGAATGGTTTTTTCTATTCCAGTAGAAATCTCACTGGGATTTGACTTTCACTGTGGTCTCTACACGTGCTCAAGAGACATTATATCTATGTAGATGGATAGATGGAAACTAATCCTGGCAAAGAGGGAGGCAACTTTGCATCAGAACCCTATATTGCTTAATTACAACCAACACGCCGGTGTCAGATGTTTTCATCTTGAAAATTGGACACATTACACCCAATATTTTTTCCAGACATTTGGCATGAGCAACATATGACAAATATGCTAAAATAGTACTTCTTTCTGCACAGGACTATGGAAAACTCCTACAATTTCATGCAAATTTGTTTTAGCTTAACAGTTGCCCTCCAATGTGTGTGGTATGGGTTTCATCACATTATTAATGAGATTAGTTAAATTGTATTTTTGATGTGCCTTTGAGGTACAGGTCAAAGGGGAATTGACTGCATGAGTGACTCTTATTCCACAGCTCTACAACCATGTTTCCAAGGCAGACCATTCGTGTATTTTACCCTGGGATCCAGAACAATCCACAATGGCAGGAGGCCTCAAAAGAGAAAGGCAAAGCATGGCCAATGTCACAGAGCACGAGCAGCTTTGGTTTAAGTGGTGTTTGTTGTTAGTTCCACGTGCATGAGGACCTCAGTAAGAGGATGTCCATGCTGTTATGATTTATCTTCCTTCCCCTACCCATAGTCTTCATTATAATGGGTGTCTCTGTTCACAGTTTCTTCACTGTTGATTTGCAGATGGTTACCCTAGTTTAAACACTGAACATTATCTACCATAGTTAGTGTTCAGTGACATAATTCTGCTTAGTCTTTTATTTCCCTAATTACTTAATATGCTGTCACTTGAAATGGAGCTACTTCACCCAGTTAGAACCAGATTAAAGAACAGAACATGAACTATTAATACAGGACCTAAATACATGCTTGAAAAGCTCCTTGAGATCTTCAGTGATTATTTTATTATAAAGTCTTTTATCTAAGTAAACCTAGATGTTGGACCTAAATAAAGGAAACTTATTTATACTTTTTACAATAGAATTAGCAGAAGAGGTCAACCTTTGAGGCTGCCAACACTGCTATAGGATAGTCAGAGGTTAAAAAAGAAAATTAAGTAAGTTTCAATGTATGAATGTCTTTGGTTTTAATAATGATATTAATAGGTCTTATGCAAAATACTTCCCCTTAAGAAAACCCCTTAAGAAAATGAAAATGCGGGAGAAAAGTTGTATAGATAAGTTGCAGAGACACGGCTTTTTGCTTTCTCAAAGGTGTTTGAAATATTTATTCCAACATAGAGGGAAGCCTTATCTTTTAAATAAAATGCAGACTGCTAAAGATAAAGATGGGTCAGAGGAGAACACTTGGCCTATATGTATTTGGAAAAAAGCTATCAGAAGCTACAGTCTTAGCCCCAGCCCACAGGGAATTTAGGATTATAAATAAATTGCACCACTGTCAGAAGTGATGAGAGTATGGCAGCTGACTGAAAGGAAAGCTTATGAGCATACTGTGGTAAAGCACAAGAGCCAAGCAGTCTCTAAGCCTCTTGTAGTTTACAGCCCACTGCAGACACCTTCTCTACCCAAGAAATAGAGGAAGTCATGGAAGAGAAATTTAATTTTAAGACACAGCTTTCCCCACTGTTTTTGTTGGTCCTTTTTCTAGATTCCAGTGCCAAATCAGAAGCTTACCTTGACAAATAAAATTTCCTTGTACCCTGTTGGCTGTTCAGTATCTAGGCAGACTGAACAGTTGAGCTCATGCTGACTGTACCTAGAGACAAAGCAGAGGAGAGCAGTTTGATTTATTGTCAACAGGAAGCTGCTTCTTCCAGTGTGGGAACCTAGGGTCTGAGGAGGCAACAGCAGCTCCTGCTGCAATTCACAGTACTCCTGACATGAGAAAAGTAAGGGCATGCTTTTCTCACAACAGTGTTATTTTCTGAATGCACAGGTGAAAAATAAGCAACTTCACCTTTATGAAATGAGTTTGCACATTTCCCCACTTACATTAAAAATATAAGATCTCACTGGAAATCTTTCAGTCTACAAGGAAGCTCATCTAAAAATGCAGTGGGTGCTGTGTTCAATGTGGAACTGAACAGCTGGATTTTAGAGCAGTAAAATAAAATATTTTTGTGTAGTTTTTTCTTTCTTTACATTTGTGATGAGTCAGCATAAAATACTGCAGCACCAGCCTGACTGGCTGACTGCACTGGCTTTGCTATCACAGTTGACCTTTGTTTTACAAGCAACCAGTTCCACACAGGTTGCCTTCACTGGCCTCTGCAGTATGTAATTTATCCCATGCTCTTTGTATGAACAACTCCTCTGGGTAACCCATTTCAGTGTTTCTCTTCAGCATGTGCAAAGGCCACAACGACGGCCAAATATCAATCTCTTTATTTCTGCTGGAACAAAAAATTGTTCGCATCTGTCACATAGAAGCTTTGTCATCCATGCTGTCTATGAGATTTTCAAAGTCAAATGGTAATTCTAGCTTTCTAGTCTCAAGCCACAGGATGTAAACCTCCCATCATTTACATAGCAGCTAATTATTCCCTAGAAATATTTAAAATTGCCTGTAACAGTTTTGATTTTAAAAATTTGCATTACTGAGAACACTTAAATGGTGTAATTGCATTTTCAGCTATCTTAGAACATGTGACAGCACAGGACAGAAAACAAATCAACCTCTGGTGGATAAAGTTCTGATAGGAGTTGAGCTTTAAAGCATTTCAGTGATTCTGCAGGACCATAAAGAAAATTTAAAATCATAACACTTGGGATCTGTATTAAATAATTCTGCCTTCAGATCTGTTAATTACGCATAAAAACAAGAACTGTGTATTTGCTCAAGGTGGGAAGCAACTGTGAAATTCAGCACAAAAACACAGAAGAGGTTCTTTGTGAAATAGTATCTTAGTCTACCAAATTTGAAGAAAGACCTAAACTATACCCTACACATTTTCCTAAAAACTCTGTGATACTGTGAAGCAAGAATCATTAAAGCTGAAAAAAGCAGCAAGAAAATAGGTAATTTTTTTAACCAGCTGGCTTTTACTTTCTGGTCTGGTGTAATGAAAATCTAATCAAATTTATCAGTCTTTCTGCAGAAACCATTTATTTTTCATGTATTCCTGCCACATGAATCTTTTCTTTTGGTCTCCCTCTAAGACCTAGAGTGTCTCCCATGACCCTGGGCTCTTTTTGGTTGAGTGGGCAGCAGGTCAAGGGGCAGCGTGTGCCTTGGCTGGCTTGGAACAAGAGACAGGGTGCCAACTGCCCAGCTCAGCTCTGCTCCTGAGCTTTTGGGGAGCTCCCCAGACGACAGAATACCTGACCCTTCCCTGCCTTCCCTTACACACAGTACCGTGTCTTCCCTCTCATCTTCCTAGAGACCGATTTTTATGAAATTTATACATCAAAGCCATTGGGATTTCCATTCTTCTATCCAGCATGCCTGAAGCTGGTCAACACACACAAAACGTTACTTATACAGATCACAGACTTTTCCCTTGGCAAAGGCTTGGGTCTTCTAGTGCAGCACTAAGCGAATTTTCCTTCTTTCACAAATACTTGCAAGCTCTTATTTTCAATAACACTGACCACATGACTGACAAACATAATCACTTTGCCATTTCCCATCCTTCTGGGCTGTTCAGGCCCCACCTGATTTGTTTTGTTTGCTGGTCAGCAGCTATTTCAGGAACAAGAGAAGCACTGAGATTACTCCATAAACTGGTTAATTCTGGACTCCTGTGAGGTTTTCATATGCTACTTTCTGCAGCCATTGTGTCATTAAAACATTGAACTGCTCTTTTCCAATTACACAAGCTGACAGCAGAAGACCAGGAGTAAAGCAAGCATGCATGCCTCCATGTGTGGTAGATGTGTGAACATGCTGTGTGTCCTCCTGCAGAGGGATTGAGAAGTCCTCTGCTGGGGATTTCTGGCTTGCACAGATAGAGGCAAAACAGAAGGGAAGGGAAATAACCTTGTAGACCTTTGCACTTTGTTGTCTAAAATCCTCTACCATCTTATACACTCCTCACCCAGCCTCTACAATTGCTCTCTACATCTACAAATTTGTATAAAGCGAAGGAATACATTAGTGCATTTGACTGCTGAAAGACAAAACTAAAAGTTTTTGAGAACTCTGTAGTTGTTAGCAATCACAAATGGCAACATCCTCTTCAGTGTTTTGAATTAGGTTTAGGAATGGAATTCCATTCCAGAAAAATGTCCAGCTGAAGGAGAATGTAACAAAATATGCATCCAATAACATGGTAAATTGCACTGAAGAGAAACTGAAATTACCACAAAACAGGACTTCCAAACACTAGAAATTGAACTAAGATGACCAACATGCAGGAAAGGCATAGATAAATCATCCAAGCTTTTTTGTTTTCTTGCTGAGAGAAGGAAAAGGAAAGAGGAAGAGGAGAGCAAGAGAAGGAGGTAGAAAGGCAGAACAGGGAGCTACTGCCCACAGGTATGACTGCTCTCTGGAAAGATGAACAACAATGTTTTGAGGTATTTAATCACAGTAATGGCATGGCCTTTGCACAGTATCCCGAGAGCAGATTTAATTATGTCCCTTGTTACTATCAGGTGCTCCACCTGATGGCACCGACCATCTCTTCTCACCTTCGTCTTTGTTGCAGTGCACCTGGAAATGTAGCCATTGCATTCTGGGACTATCAGGCATCAAATCATGTTGTCCATACCTGGATCCTTACTTCACTCATTAGCTTCCATTTAACACATCTCTTTGTGCAGAGAACAAAGGATTCTGGGAATATTTTTGAGAAAAAGCCTGTCTTTGCTTGCTCGAACCTGGGGGACAAGGCCCAGACACTGCTGACCCAGTGAGCTACCTTTGTGCTGACAAAGAAATACAAAAAGAAAAAGAAGGGCAGAGATAATGCTGCCTCAGGAAAGCTAATAGTTAAAATTTCCTTTTACTTCAAAATGCAAATTGGACACCTATTTTGTTTGGATTTTGCATTCATTTATTTTAAGTGAAGTATGAAATATGGTCAGATATAATGATTCTGAAATACTTTCAGCTGTGCATGTTTGCAAAGCCATTAAAATTGTTATGTCTTTCTACACAGAAAATAAAATCAATAAAATAAAATTAAAAAGTAAACTAAAATATTATTTCCATTTCTGTCCTTGAAAAATTCATTCTACAAGGCACTAATGAAGCTGTGAGTTCACAAAGGACAGATTTTTATGTAGATAACAATAATTCCACTTGCTTGTCTTGTGTACGTGGGAAAAATTGGTATAACTATAAATAGAAACAAAATAGCTCAAGGAGGACTCAATACAAAATAAGAAAATACTTTGAAATATTAGGAAATTTTTACCTCTTTCATTGAATGATCTTAGGCTTCAGAAAAGACTGGCAGCACAAATACAGCAGTCAAGACTGTGTTTTACTTCATATTCATAGGGTCCACAAGCAGAAAAGGCATATGTAATTTATTTTGGCCAAAAAAGACCTGCTATGAGGTTGGATCTCTCCATTTGCAGGAATGGCTACAGCTACAAAGACAAATCTGTACTCAGCCTTGGAAGAAGGAACAACCCCACAAGGAGGAGCGAGACAAAGTGCAGATAAGTCTTTAAAACTTATCCTGCAGAAAATTATCCCGAGATGAGACTGTATAATGGACTAGTCTTTCACTGGCATTTAGAACAGCAGAGGTGACTTAGCTTCCCATGCTTTTGGCAGCTGCTTGCAGTTCCCTTGCAGTTGGTTTTCCAGGCTCACAACTGTCAGAGATGGGAACAAGAGAAATCGTTCCTGTGATAAGTTAGTTTTAATGTT
>VYZT01072671.1:0-23639 GCA_013400735.1 Pomatostomus ruficeps | reverse complement strand
AGGATCAAAACCACGACAATAGGCCAGGTTCTTCTTCAGTACAGACTGAGCCTTAGCAGCCAAGACCACAAGGGACCAGAGATCCTTGGACATGTGCTCAGAGCCCTTGAGCCCAGGGCCTCCAACTCAGGGACTGCCTGTGTTTTCCCATGAAGTCTGAGAGTCAGCAGCAGTGATAACCATGACGATTCCAGACTTTTGTTCTGGTCTAGGTGTGCCAGAACATTATTTTTTAGCCAAGCCAACACTTCAGGGAAACTAAAGTAGTTTGACACTTTTTCTGACAAATGACAGATGAAGCAATGTGGAACATATTGAGGTATCCTTGTTAGCACAAAATTATGGTTTTATTACTGCTTACCTCTTTCTCTGAGTGTGAATATCCAGCTTCAATGAATATGCTGCCCAGTCAAGCTTCATGACATTCCCTTTGTAATGTTGTGTTACACTGAGAACTGGCTATTACTTACCTCCAGGTTCTGGCTCTGTCAGGAAGATCTCCATGGCTCCCAAAGTCCCTCAGACTCACAGTTATTTTATACCTTGCTAATGAATTTATCCAAGCGAAGCAGTGAAAATCCCTAAGTGAAAGCTGTTTGACTTGCACTGCTAGATTGACAAACTAAGCTAAAGCTAAAGTACAATTGGATTAAACCACTTTTAATGTGCCTATTCAGGGCTGCACAGCAGTTCAAGTACCCAAATCCAATACTGATTTCAACAGTGAACATTTGATAAAGACCTTTTATATTCTGATTAACTTTTTGTGACCGTGAAAATTGTTTTAGAGGTCAAAGAAATTAAGTTCACTAGGCTTGTTATTCACAAAGATTAATCTACACCTCTTCTCTTTCAGAGAATCCTTATCAACCTCATCTCATTATATGCTGTCTCTAAGGGATGTCATATAGTCTGCTACTTAGCTACTACTTCCCTGCTCACGAGGTGTAATGATCAGACCTCAGTCAGGTCATGGCTGTGTATGAATAAGGGAGGTGGTAGCTCAGTCTGGGGTTGCACCTGCATTTCGCCCACTCCCCCAGGGTGGAACACTGACCTACACGCCAGCACACGGAGCTCCATGGCTCAGCTCATCACTCTACACTCTCTCCATAAACCAGGGAATCCAGGATTTATCACATGCTAATTTAGGCACCTAAAACAAGCCAGTGTTAAATTATACTTCACTTCTCTCCAGGACCATAAAAGGAACCCCCAGTGGTGACTTTGAACTGTAGTGATGACACCTGTAGTCAGTTCCATGGAAACCACCTTTGGTGTCAAAACGCATCTACTTCAGTTCACTGGTAGACTGTACTGGACCGAACTCTTCAGCTGGGCCAAACTCCCCTCTCTTCTTTTCCCCTGGTCTGAGGTCACTTTGCAGTGATCTTTCATCTCAGCTGATCTCTTGCTGTCTGACTTTTGAAATTAATATCCTCAGCAAATCATTCGGCTCCTGCAGAGCACATACAACACAATCAGTATAATTACTTCATGTCACACCTCAGTTGTCACTTCACTTTAATGGACTGCAAGGAAGATGAACTTGAAAAATGCTCTAAGCTAATGTTCTTAGAGTTTCTATTTTAGACTCTTCCAAAAAAATGTTAAATGTATTCAGAAAAAGAAATTTCATCCTAGAAATTATTATATGTATTACAGCAAAACGAATAGGGCCAACAGAGTTCAGAGCTCTATGATTCAGGCACTGTTGAAAAAACATTCAATGTAGATAGGGAAAGTGTAGGACAGGAATGATGGGACTGATCTAGTAAATGTAGGTGTTTATGATGTAGGAATTGATATGTAAAGTAGTCACCCTGACTATGAAGGAGCCTCCTGTACTTAATGACCATGGAGCTTGGCATACAAGTCTCCCTTCCTTGAACTGGAGACTGTGGGTGGTGAGATGAGTCTTGGACTATTTCCTCCTGTCACCTCACTCAGCTTTACAGCCAGGTGAGATGCCCATCTGCCTCCCACTCTTGCCGATTCAGTGCTTCAACATGTTCAGCTTTTTAAAAAGCAGTTATTTTACAGCAGCATTTGATGGAGAACTGTGAATTCAATGTCAGAGTACTGCAACCTTCTATTTTAGGTCAGTCCCTCTGCCGCTTAATAATCACATCCCCTCATCCTTCCTTCATAACATTTCTGCATGATGTATCACACACAAGCATATCCAGAGCATCTTAAACCTTGTTTCTTACTCTTCTCCAATGCCTCAGAGAACATCATTGTCTTGGGTTTTTTTTGATCCAGCATTGAAACCTTTCCTGAGAATGCAAGAAATGTGTGGTTTTTGTTGTTGTTGTTGTTTTGGTTTTTTTTAAAGAGAACCAACTAATTTAAAATCCAGCCAGGGTAAGAGTCCTTTTGCTTCTCTTTTATATAATAATCCAACTTCAGGACACTTACTGAGGCAGCATGCCACTACCCACCTCAACTCCTTCCTCTCCTCCAGGTGACTCAGACCCATCATTCCTACCTTCCAGGCAGGAACCTGAGAGTGGGGGTTCCAGAGGCAGGAGCTGTGCCCGTGCTCTGTTAGAGGTCACACACAGTGGGAGGCTGCAGCCCGTACCTGGGGTCCTGCTTGGGCTCACAGCAGGTTTTGCACAACGCATATTGTTCAAGAGAAACTATCAGTATTAAAGGGGCAGTTCAAACTGAGGGACCTTTACTGAGTGATTTTACTTTATTAAAACTCTATACATAATAAAAGAGCAATTTTTGTCCTTACAAAGATTAAAAGCTAAACAAAAAGAACTGATGTCCCTGCAGGGTTGGATTTACACAAACAGCACTGTGCTTAAAATTCAATCAGAATATTTTTGCCTTAAAAATCTCTCAAATTACCTAATAAAAGTAATTTCAAATATGAAATTTATTCCATTTCTAATGCTTATATCTTTTTCCCAGCACATCCAGCATTTCTTCCTCCAATGACAGCAGCAGTATGTAAGCTCCTGGATTAATTTAGCTTTGCTTCCCTGTGCTGTAGAAAACAGACAGCAGCTGAAATTCAGTCCTCACTGGGGTCTCTTTTTTTCACTTACATGATAAAAGATCTGCAGTGCTATACTTAAGGACTAATGCTTTCATTATAGTATCTCCATTAACCAGATGGTTCCATCTATCAGTCTGCAGTGGCCACGAGACCTTAACATTCCTACTTAGTATTAATTTGCTCTGGTGCAGGGTGAGGATGACACAGACATTTGATACAGGATGGAAGAGGCAAGCTAAAACTTAGTCATGTATCTCAAAACCCAGGCACATTTAGTCACCAGAACATGGGCATACTGGGATCCTTGAGAAGGAGGCAATCTCTCCTCACCTTTTAAAATGCTGATGACTTCCTCAGCCCATTTGTGTATTTTTCCAGTGGCTGACTATGCTGTGGCTGTGATCCCAGATCCCCTATCCCACTGCCATGGCTGTCAGCTTGTGGACTTTGGCCATTCTCTTCTTCTGGATTAAGCCAGTGCCCTCATGTTGTAAAATCTTCACATCACACTTTCTGCCTAACAGAGGCAAGAGGAAAAACTAACCTGGTCTTGGGCCATACAATTGCTCCTGGGAACATTCCTTCTAAAGCCCTGCTAGCCCCAGTGACCATGTGTTTCCCACAGCAGGAGTGCCAGGTTGATGGTAGGTGCTCTGCCCCTAGGAGCATGGTTTGTGCTTGGTGTGATCCAGAGGTACAACGACTACGTGACCAGCATAACCTCAGTGCACAACCCCTTCCCTCCCACTCTCCTCTTGTCCAGATGCCTTTTCCCAGACTGTTCCCCTTCTAAGCAGGGGATAACGGGAAGGCAATGCATTGTCTAGGGCTGCATTTAGTTACTCTGTACTTGGACCAAGCAATCCTAATCACCTGGCAGTGCTGCTCTTTCAACTGCTGTTCATAAGTATTTGAGATAGCTAAGCTCAATCTAAGACACTTTCCTCAGCAGAAATCACACTTCTGATTTAGAACCTGCTCTGATTATGAGGACATATTTGCATCTGCATCACTCATATATGCAATTCCAGCTGTCAGCACAGCAAACAAAAGAAACCCTTTGGTTCTTATCATCAGTGAAAGACTCATGCACTATGGGAAGGAGGTAGGCCACAAAAATCCAGATCTTAATCTTCAGGCAGAAGCCACTTGATGGTCCATGAGGCCAAATAAAAGCTTTCAGTTCTAAACCTCTGTTCTGTCTGCAATAAAATTTGGCAATTGCAGTTCAGTCCCTAGAGGGCCCTAAAGTATAATAGTCCTCCTCACGAAACAGCTGCATGTACATATTTGACCTGATTCAACGAGGCAGTCAGCTTCTGTTTGGAAAAGTCACAGTAAGCAGCACAGAAGTTCTACGGCCGCCTTCTGCCCCAAAGTAAAAAGTAAACGCTTGGAGGGAAAATTCTTTCTCTGAACTTTATCTGTTTGAAATTCATTCACTACAAGCATCTTTGTATGTGACCAAAACCTACATCAAGAAAGAATCCCAACAACTAATATATGCGTAGAAATCTACTAGATCCAATCTATCAGACATCTACTCATGGTCAGTATTTTGAATAAAAAACTTTTGCATCTACTGTTTAAACATTTTCCATAAATTATTGTTTCTGAAACATTTAGTTATTTTTAGAGATTGTTTTCAAATTTAATAGCTATTTTCAGAGGCAGATGGTAACAATTGTGTTTTCTTGTTTGGTTCCTTTGCTTGTTTGCTGTTTCTTCAATAAATAATTTTTGAAAAGTATTTCAAGTCATTAGAAGTAACAAAAGAAGATGGTTAATTGTGTTGCCATTCAAGAACAGAAAAGACTGAAATCACTTGAAGGTACCATTTAAGGAACAGATATTTACACATGCACCAGTGCCCCAACCCTCTATACCTGCTTTTAAGCACAGCTTGCTTTTTTCCTTGCACAATTTTAAGGAACCATCTGCATTTCTACTGTCAGTTGCTAATACTGTCCCAGAGGATTCAGACTAATGCATTTTCTATGCTGCTGCCTCAGGAGACATATTTTTGATTGTTTAGTTTCAGGAATTCACAAAAGAAAAAAACCCACCACAATTATGCCTAATATGTCTTTATTTCCAAACATAAATTGCAAAAATATTCTATTACAGAACAGGTAACAAGTACAGAATTCTAAGTATGTCTTGTAACAGCGAAACCATTGCCTCCTTGACAAAAAATCATCAGGCACTTAAAACATGAAAACAAAGTACAAATTAAATCAGCTGTAACAGATGACTTAACAGTACCACTTCACCTTGGTTTTCTGTAATAAAAGCACACACATGGCTGAGGTGCTCCTGCCTCCTCCTAAACCCTGCGTGGAGACATTTCTATATTACGCTGCACACATTCTACTCAGACAATATCAAGTTCACATCTGAAAACATAAATAAGTTCAGCACTGAGAGAACGTGAGGAACCTTTTTGGAACAGCAGTAGCAGAGCCTACACTAGCAGCTTCACAGAGAGCTTGGTGCATGTGGAGGAGCACAATTATACCAGCTCCATAGGGGAATCAGCTCTGCCTTGACAATTGCAGTGGAAAGAATGGAGTTCAAATGAATGCAAACAATACACATTTTAAGAGACAATGAAACCTCTGGGAAAAAGCTATCATGGTAACTTTATAAAATTACATTTTGACATATGGACCAGTCTCTGAAAAGCCACACCTTTGTCATCCCTGAGGAGCAGTCTTGTGTAGGACCTCTCCATTCACCTGTTTTGTCCCTTGCAGATCTTGAACTAAATCAGAAGCAGAAATTGCCTCTTAGGCCTATCTTAGAAAGCTAAATCTAAGATGCAAGTGTCCAATTGACTAACGAAAATACTCCTCCAGAAATCAGTCAAATACCCTTAAAATTATTTTGGCTTGTATGACTGTTTTTCTAGGTGACATTATGTAACTTCCCACACACTTTACTCTGGTGGCATTAAAAAAGAAGAATATTTAAATAATTTTCATTAGGTACTCAAAGAAAAGAATATCAAGAATATTAACATAAAGAATACATATGAAGCTACTATATAAATAGTACATATAAAAATGCAGAAATACCAGCTGTTATACTTCAATGTCACAAGAATTCAAGAATGGGTTTGTATTGTAAACACTGACAATAAATACACCAAGAAGGAGGTGTTTTTAGGGAAACATCTCACAGCCAAGCCAAGAGCTGAGAAGCCTAGCATGTTGTTGACCTACAGACTTGCTGTGAAGAATCTCCTCTTGTCAGGGAGTAAAGTGAATTGTGAGGGATTTAAACCCAGCAATATTGACAATAGGCTCTCCTGTCACAACCATTTGCATGATTCATTCTGATGGGCTCTTGCCTTCAAACCATGATGGGATCATTAAATACTTCCATCATGCACTGCGAGTTTTCTCCCCCACTGGAGAAAAGAAGAATGAAAAAAGACAAGACACAGAAGTACCATTTGCAGCAACAAACACTGATGCATTGCTGAAGGTACATCAGGAGTTAGCAAAAGACAGACTTGAATGTTCTTTTGATGGCAACATGAGGATGCCACTCCTCGTATTTCACAGCCAGACTGTTTTCATCCTCAAACCAGTATCTGCCAACACCTTCCACCCAAGGGCAGTTGTTGCTCGTGCTCAGAGTGACGTAAGCTCAATAACCACACATCACAGGACTGCACTTACTCCCTGGTCAATGGCACACTCAGGCTGATGTACTCCCGTCATGTTAAGCCCTTGCTGTACTGCTGGAATTTGCTTGACACTGAGAGCACACTGACAGGCTGCTACCCCTGTGGCTGTAACCCAGCAACCCCGGGTCACTCCCCTGGTGAGCCGCGTTCCCAGAATAGGAAGGTATTCTGAAATGCACCCTTATGAAAGGAGACCACGAAATAACAGCAATAGTCCCTTTGTTTAGTGGCATGCTGCAGAGCGTTTCTGCTCTACTTGATCGTAATGGTAATTTAGAGCCAATTAAATACTTTATGAAAATCTGGAACAAAGCTTAATAAATATAAATCTGCCCACTTGTTGTATGCTGTAGGTGAAAAGCCTTGAGGATTTCCCCAGAGAACCCTGAGAGATTAGCAGCATTTGAAATCTGTTAGTCCAGAAACTCAGAGAAGGATGATCCTGCCTAAAATGATAGAATTCAAAATAAAGAGAGTTGGGCCTTCTAAAGTAACTACATACCCCCTTGTCTCTGTTGTTGGCTAGCAGACCTAGAGATTAAAGAGATCTGCTGCTGAAGTACCAGAAGATGAAGGATTATCTGGCTTTGAATATTTAACTAAGATATGTTTAAAAGGCTCATGTGTAAGAAGTCTACTGCTTCAAAGCATGCAACAAGTGGCTATCAGCTGTTTGAGATAGAGCTGTTTCAGAATAAAGCACTCCACAAACTATTCCTTGGGCTTGATCTGAGAGACTCCTGTATACAGGTGGATGTGTGCTTTGTGTACCTGAGTGTCCCTGGAGGAGCTACTGCAGGGATATTCAGGACGTCCCTCTACAAATTTGTCACAGGAGAGCAAGTGACAGGACAAAAAAAGATCTCTAGGTCAAACGGATCTAAACCTAGATTGCCTTTTTAGGCTGTAGCTCCACCACGGAGTCTGTGCAGGCTCAAGGCGTACATGACCAATTAACCCAGATCAATTAACTGATCCAAATACTTGCACTGAATAAAATCAACTAATATATAACAACAGGAATATTTTGCTAGTAATTTACAGAGCCACAGAAGGTTTAAAGTCACCTGGATAATTTAGTTTCTTTTCCTGAGTCACACAAGATAGAGAATTTCATCTTTTGTCAAGCATGGTGGTATGTCAGTCATCTCACTACTGTACAAAGGAAAGAGAATCTAAGGGAGAGTAACTGGTCTCAACCCCCCAGACCTTGTTCCGTTCTCTGCAGATGCTGTTTAAAATGCTGGGATTAAAAGGGACTGAAAGTAAAGGCATGCTGAATAACAAGCAAGTTTATGCAAGTTTACCATCAGTGAACTGAGAATTTTTTCTACTTTTTCTACTTATTTCTGAATCTGCCAGTAGTCAACAGCTTGTTAAAATGACTGTAATGGAAAAGAGAGAAGGGTGAGCAATAATCAGCAGTGTAGGCACCTAGAGTCCTTACTGTAGGGGCCTTAAAGCACCTTCTGGCACCACAGGGAGAGATGGGCTCCAGCCCACCAGCACGGCTGCTGTGCTGCCATCCCCCCTTGCCCATCTCTCCCTTCTGACCAGGCAGCCCTTCAGCAGTGTCAACTTCTGGACTTGGTCAAGCTTTCAGGGGACCACTGCGTCTGTCCAACAGCTCCCAATAACAAATGGCACCTGTCATGACCCTACAATTCCACCTGCATGGTCTTACCCCCTCCTTTGCTTTCACTGTGAAAGTCCCCTGTCACTTGGTACGAACCAGTTTTCTCATTCTGTTGCCATGGTAGGGTTTTGCCATCTCAGTGTGCCAAAACAGCTCGGTGTGGGATCAGGCTGGGGCCAGACACGGCATGAAGGGAGGGGTGCAGCACAGGAACGGGGACTGGACCATCTTAAGTCAGCATGGGGCTACAGACCAACTTTAGCATCTCCAGTCAGGCAACGTGGATATCACACCAAGCTGCCTTCCCTGAGGTGCAAACCCAGTCACTTGCAGCTTGTTTTACTATGCTGCAAGCATAGCAGCATTTGAGTCACAGTCACACAAACTCCCTAACAGACACTAAACAGGACTGCACAGCACTTCACAGGGTAAAGACAAATAACCAACTCAAGGCAGCACTGGATCCTAAAGGAAGATGCAACATTAGAGATTCAGAGGAGAAAAAGGAATAAAAGCAGCCAGGCAGGCTTTAATCTAATAATGCTGTGATGCAGTCGTGCAAGGACACTGTCAGCTTCTGCAAAGGTACAGTGGAAATATTAGCACACTGTCAGTATTTCTATCTTTAGAAAACTATTTAATCTCAATATTCATTCCAGAGCATGTGACAGTATTGGAGGTCCTAACACCCTAAAATGAACATTCCTCATGTGAAATAAAGGGAACTGAAAGGTCCTTCCTAACCTTTGGTCAAGAATCCTTAATCCAAACTGATGCTGGCTCAGCCTTGCAAAAGTGTCATAAACATTCCCAACCAGGTACAAAATCCATTTATTATTATTAACCTGGCACAGATGTAAAATAAATGAGAAATAATTTATTCAGCTGCCCAAGAAAATATAATTTCCCACAGTGAATGTACTTCAGCAAGTCTTGATCAATCTAATTGTACCCTGTGATGCAGAAATGCCACTATTAACTTGCCCAGCCTGTGCCTGAAAGAACACGACCCAGCCACTCAGCACCAGCAGTTATAATAAAGCTGAGTACAATGTCTGCCCTCCTGTAGAGCGAAGGGGATGCAACTAACGTCTCACATTAACTTCATGTCTGGAGAAAGGCCTGAGGTTCTTAACCTAAAGTCTAATAGAGTATATTTTTATTCTGTGGAGAGTTAAGAGCATTTGTAGGAAAGGGTAGGAAAGATCAACAATTCCTTCATGCATTTCTTATCAGCCCTGTGTTCCACACAAATTATTGAGAGCATGGAAGATCAGGTCTTCAGGTCACTGGCAAGTTTAAACTTCATGGAAACAGTGCTAAAAAGTCGGTTGCTGTCCATAGTACAGAAATTTCCATTTGTTCTCATTTGTGAGTGCTACATCACATTCCTTCAGTTAAAACTTCTTTTCGTCAAGGAAGCTAGAATAGGTTTCCTCTTTTTGGCTAAGCCTCTCTTAAAATGTATTCTGATGATCTTTCCAGTTACTAATATCCGTGTGTTTCAAATAATGTAGCTGCACAGAAATAGTTCAGACACACAGTAACTTCAGCTCTTTATGGTGTGTCATGGTACACTGTTTACATTTATTCACTGAGACAATGCAATATGGTACTAACAAATGCTTTTGAAAAAACTTGCTTCTTTGCTGCAAATAAATTTTGTTTTCTCCTCTTCCCATCTTCTATTTCACACATCCAGGTTTTGCCCTTTTACTCACGCTGAGTAGTTAACTGAATTTAGTCTGAGCAGTGAAAGATCTTGCATTATCTCTCTATACACACAGAGCACTTGCAATTGTTCTGGATACAATGCAAGAACTTCTAAAAGATGCATGAATTTTCCCCAAGACAAATGATGTAGCTGCTACACAGCCAAGATCACCTCACTGCTCTGCACTAGACTGGAATAAGTTACAATCCTCACATTAACACAGGTGTGCCTTTGTCTCTCTGGATGAAATGCAGCAAGGTTCTCCTCAGCCTCAGCTGTTTGCATCACCCAAAGGACAACTACATCACTTTGCACAGCTTCCACTAAAAACACTCCATGTGAGTGATTTATAGCAGAGGAGATGCTCTTTTGGTAGCAAATTTGTCTTTGATCTATAACTAGGATGTTGCACTAGGCAATCATCCATAACACTCATAACATGGATGCAGGTTCTTGCAGCAGTCAGCTCTCTGCACATGAACAGCAAATGCCTGTGGCCAGAAAATGGCAAAAATCTTACTGCTGGAGAAGAAAAAGATGCAGATTGTGGTGCTGGAACTGGAACAGATCAGAGTAAATCAGACCCTTGTGCTCCCCTCTTTCAGTCACCAGCTGGTAACGCAGATGGACTCATCAGCTCAATTCTGCTGTCTTTGTTTCTGTTAAAGGCTCTACTGACACTCAAAGGTCCACATGTGTATTAGTGGCATCAGTCATTGCCCCAAAGCACTGTGCATTTTTAAAAACCCCTTATTTTCAAAAATGGACTTTATTGCTAGTATTTGCAGTCAGAATTTATGGACACTTCTGCTCGGATAGAAGTAATACTTCATTCTGATATAATTATTCTGGAAATGGATCCAGATGCTGAATGTGTCTCAATCAACAGACCTGTAACCATAATGATTGATTCTAATACTTCCAGGAGTGTTTATGTGATTATAAAACTGCTGCAAGGTAAGCTTTCAAATATTACAATACAGTAATGCTCTTATGAAGTATACATTTAAAAGGCTTTTTTGAACCTTATTTCATAAGGTCCAATTCATTTAAGTGGGAATTTTTTTTGCAGTTATAATCCTTGAAGAGTGGAATACTGAATGCTCTTTAAATCAGTTGATTTGGGATTTAATGCTGCAGTAGCAAAAGGAGTTTTAGTAAATGAAATACCTGATAGTATCTGACTATCTGACTAAAAGAAGGACACTCTATCTTTGATCTGACCATCCAAAAGACTCTCAAAAAAAGTCAGTGAAACTTTTAACAGAATCTGGTTATTGCAATTTTAAAATTTTGTTTGCTTGTTTGGTTGGGGTTTCTTTCTGCAGTAGACCATATAAGCATATAAGCAGTAAAAGCTAGGGTACAACTGCTTGCTAATCTATGTGAAAAGAAATTGAATTATAGGCTTTGTATCCATCACATTTCTAATGGAAAATCCATCTCATGTATCAGCCAAGACACACAGCTGGAAAGCATGAATGTGTGCAAAGTCATGCCCTACCAGGCCTCTGGAGATAGCAGTGTGGAACCAGGTTCCCTGTCCTCATTTGGAGCTGAACTGAACTTAGACAGGAACACAACCAAGTAGAGTGGTTTATAAATACACAGCTCTGGTCCTTCATACACTTATTCTCAGAATTAACATCACTCATATGAGTAGATCCCATTAAATCCACAGCATCATCTACTGCTCACAAAATAAAACCCCATAAAATCCATAGCATTACTTATTGCCCACAACATGAAAGCCCCAAAAGCACTAAACTACCTCTAATCTGAAGGATTTTCTCATCTGTGCACCCTGGGACAAACTAAGAATGACATTAATTACTCCTCTGCAGCTCTTCTCATCACTTCTCCTGTGTAGACAAATGCCAGTATTTACAGGATGAAGTTCTTCATTGAAAACGTTCACTGCCAACTCATACAGCCAGCATATAGAGACTATTGCCTATATTATGTGATATCAACAAAACCAGAGATCTTTTAAAGTATTTTAGTGATCCTCTAAGAAGTGAAACATAAGGAATGTCACATATTGCCACCATCCTGAGATTGTGCTTTTCTACCATTAAACCAATAGGAAGGAGTTTCAGAATTTTCCAAATAATTGTTACTTTGTATTTTAAAAAATGATCATGTAAAATTCATAAATGAAGCTGTCACTGTGTGAAAAAATCAGTCCCTTTTCTCCCTAAGTGTAAAATATTTCTCTATTGTAATAATGCAGTTTAATGCTCACAAAATCACATCAGATCAAATCCAACATCGAACTGCTGAGATACACACAAATTTTCTCCTTAGGATCATCACCCTGGAATTAAAACAATAAAATATGTTATTGGTATTTCTTGCATAGTAGAAAAGCTGTTTGCTATACTTGAAATAAGCCAATAGTTTAGTCTTCTGTGTATGCATTGTGCCTTTTGCATCTGCTTTTCATCTGTGCTTCAGACTGTGAGCCTGTGAGATCTCTTATACAGAATCACAGGCTCTCAAAATTCTCCTGGCTGAGCCGGAATGATCATGCTTGGTCTAACTTGAGCATCTGCCCTTTCTAAAGGAGAAATCCTTCATTTGAACACTCCCAGAACTGCTCACACTCACCCCACCTTCACCACTTCAGGCTTCCTAAGCTAACCAAGGCTGAATCTAATCAGTATCTTCATGGGGACACATCCACTGCTAATCTGAATGTGGACATGTTCTAAATTATCGTACTCATATTTTGAAATAGCCAGAGATTGCAATTATTCTGTTTCTTCCACAGGATAGTTCTGCTGTGGAAAGCCAAAACAAAACCCTTCTAGATATGTAAATACTTCTTCATTTGAATTGAAATCTAACATAAATTCTAAATTTATTTAATCTGTACTTTTCTATTCTGGCAAGTTTTAACTAAACCAGAAGCAATTTATCTCCACTTGTTTCATTACTGACATTATTCTTAACACGTAAATTTAATGCACTGAACACATGAGCAAAGCACGTGCTTAAAAGCTGTACTGCCCAGGCTCTAAGGCAGAAAACCTTTCTTTCAATATCTAATAATTTCACATTGGATAATATTTGCCCAAGTCAAGGATAGTCTGCAATTTGGCTGCCTGACAGTAATCCAGAAGCGTCCTTATTTTAAAATGTAGTATCATTTGCCTCAAGGTAATTAAAAGTGAACCGTGGGGTAGTTTTTATTTATAGTTGCAGTGGGACACCACAAGTATAAAAGAATTTCAACAGAATTTCAGCTCATGTTGGCATTCTCCTGTTACAAATAGGTTATGTGTAACTGTCTATCACTTCCTTGCATTGCAGCAAATTTCAAGATTAAAAAAATATCCCATTCTGACAGAGTTTGGAACAAAATGATTCTTTTTGGTGTTAGTTCCTGAGCAAGTAAGCAGGCATCCCCCCCTGCTTTACAGGATGCTGCTTAGGCAGCTCCACCTCGAGCAGAGGGAGTCACTGCTGCTCTCTGTCAGAAATAGATCTCATTTAATTGTTTGGTTAGAGTTAAAAAACTCATACCTACTTTTTACTTTCCAGGTGAGACACACTTGCACGGTGGAAGGTTCAGCAGTTCTTACTTTCTAACCACAGCACACCTCTGCTCAAGCCCTCCTCCCTCACTCCTTCTGCTCAGACAATTGAGCACTGTTTTCTTCCCCAGGCTCAGAGTCTCAGTTTCATTCTTCCTTTCTGTGATTTTTTTGTGTTGACTGACTCCTCTGAGCAGCTGCTTAATGTTACTGTTCTGTATGTCAAAGCAACACATACTTATCTTCCCTGCTGTCTTCTTCTAGCAAACAGAAAACCTGATGGATTCTTGGTCAGACAAGATCTGCATTTTAACCAGGCTTCCGGGCAATCAAATTTATGCCAGTCTGATTAATTTATCATCTGACAATTTTTCTAATCAGATTTTTTTCTCTATTTTTAAATATGAATCAGGTCATTTCCTCTCCTTGAACCTATGTTTACTTGAAGCTAATGACATGCCCTTCAGGCTTATCAGGTTAAACCAATGAACAAACAAGACTTCCTTCAGCTGCAGGGCCATAGCAAAAATGATTTGGTAATCTAATACAAAATAATAAAGATCATTATTTTAATTATATTTCAAGATTTTGCTGTTGCTGCATTTTCCATTTGACCCTCTGTGATGGGTGGGCAGTTACTTCAGTGACAACCTGTTCTGTCTGTTGAACATAACCATAAAGATACAGGAGAGGATATTAAGGCAGAATTTCCCACATTGTGGGGCTCTACAGGGCTCTCACATCTGACAATTCTCTCTATTCAATAAGAAAAATTCACCTTTCCTATGGCAAGGATGGTGTTTAGGAGCAATATTGCCAAAAATGATTCATTGGGATGCAGTTATACTCTCCCTATAGATGCTCACAGCAGAGAAGCTTCCTTCACTTCTTATTTACAGCAGCAAACTTTTGTGTCCCAGTAATGTGTATGGGAAGTTCTGCCTGAGCCTTCTGTGGGCACGCACTGGTGTAAGGAGCCTTCAGCTACTCACTAAGAGGGAAGAACACTGAGCATGGAGAAGAACATAAAATGGAAATTGAAAAGACAAAGGAGATTGTTCAATTTTTAGAAAAGGTCATCTTCAGTGAAATATACTCATTATAGAATTTCAATTATCTCTAATAGTTGATAATACTAGAAGAATGGTAGCTCATACTGAAAGCATTTAATTTCTTTGGTTTTCTCTTCGTAAATGTAAGTGTAAATTAGGGCAGCACAACTTATTCTTCATGTGTGTTTTTTCTTTACAGCTTATTTGGCAAATTTGGCCACAAGTGATTTTCAGTCAGTCAAGCATGGATAGCATTTAATAAACACATACAGATACTTAAATATTTTTGTGGCTTCTATCTGCTTCTCTCTAAAGTAAATATTTCTGAAGAGCTGTCTTTCATTTTCTTAGCTGGTGTAATTTACTACAATTAAAATTACACAGTATGTCTCCAATGATTTATAATATAGGAATAACAAATACAGTGGAAACTGCTAGATATAAACATCTTAGACACTAAGAAAACATACATTATGTATTTCCTAACCTTTGCAATATGCTGCAACCTTTCACAAGCAAAAAAAGCATACCTTAGCCACATGAAACTACGTACATACACAATTCAACTCCTCCTAGGTAATCTCCTGCCATGGACTAGGAGAATGGATTCACTAGATGGATTCTAGCTTCCTTCTCACAGGTTTTATATTATTCTATTAATGTGAAAGCCATTTATTTTTCTATTTCATAAAAAAACCTTGAAACTGAATAAAATTGTGGCTTCCTGGTACTAGCAATCTGTTATTTTAAAACTTAGCATTCTCTGATGATAAACTAAGTGTGAATGTATCTTTGACAACAAGTTTTCTAAATACCAACAAAGGAAATTTCCAAATACATTTCAGAACCTAGCCAGAAGAAAAGCACCCATAGCTTTTAAGCTTAAAATTTCTGGCTTGAACAAGATGATGCTATTTTAATTTATTTAACTTGAGTAATACAGTCATGAGATTACATCAGTCCAATTAAAGCATATTGCATACAATGGCAGTTCTACTGTACACTTCACTTACTGTTATATTAACTTGAACCCCCTGGAAAAATAGAGTTCTGTGAAAGGACACTCTGACAACAGCATTGTGAGCTCAGGAATTTCTGAGTTAGCTTAAAAGATGAAGAGGTATTTATACAAATTGGTCTTATTTTGTCAACAGGACAAATCAAGATTGAAAACATGCAGACAAATCTTTTCAGAGTCATCTCTAGTGTGTACATGGTAAATTGGCTCAAGGTCAGAGGCCAGATTGTGCTGCATTTCCATGAGGGAATACACAGAAAGTAGAGGTCCAAGGGTTTGGAACAGAAAGAACAGAGGAAAGGGAACGACCCTTCATCCTATATTTGTGACTCCCAGATTCTGAGCTGCCCCAAGATAAAATGCTCAGCAAGACCTGCTGCAGTGTATGGCAGCTCCCTCCCTGCCGTCCACAAGCTGCTCTGCAGCCCCAGGCCGTGAGCACACACTGCTCCAATCTTTACCTAACGAGAGGGAATGAGGCCATAGATCCATGCTTCCCCTTCGTGGAACAACCCTCATCCTTACTCTGCTCTCTGTATATATCTGGAAAGGCTGTGCCAGGATTAGATGTCTCCTTCTGGAGATCACAGTGTGTGAATACCTTTAATCAAGCAATCCTCAAAGGAGGCTGGTTCCTGGGAACTGATACAAAACCAAACATAGGTTGGCAGAGACATGTATCTGAGATAAGGAGACACTACTGATTGACTATGATTTATGGGGATAATCTGTACTTAGCTATGTTTTCCATCTAATATTCACAATTAAAAAACATTTCTCACCTCTGTGATACATATTTATTCAGAAAGATCCAATCTTTCACTTATTTAGGAATACAACTTTCTTTGAGTATAAGGTAGAAACATCTCTCTAAGGAAGAAAAGACTCATACTTTGTAAAGCAAGTTTTCCCTTGGCACATTAGTGAAATAAAGACATTTTATGTGGTAAGAATGGGACCTACCTTTTTAGTCTGATTCACATTTACCAAACTGCAACTTCAAAATGCCTTTGCCATGAAGCTGAAGGATCTGATTGTATTCTTTAGGCATTGCATGGAAACCCGGTTTAGGCAGCTGGTTGTCGTAATAGTGGTGGCTGATTGGCATCTTCTCTGTGGATTTTGAGAAAGGCCAGAATCCATAGAGCTTCACATTCTCACACAGCTCAAGAGCAGCACTAGTGATCATAAAACCAGATGACAACCGGTAGGCTTTCACACCCTTAGTTCTCCAGAACTGGGCAAGACTTTTCAGATAAGTGGGGTGGAAAAATATTGCCCTTTGGGTTGCTTTGAACTCTTTCAGAGTGTGGTATACTTTAAAAGAAGTGGCTGTGTTGCTTCTGAATGAAAATGCTGGCAGTAAAAGAAAAGCATCTCCATAGACTGCAATGTTTTCCAGAAATTCTGTCTTCTTTTCATTTAGCTTGTTGTATCTGCAAAGTACAAAATTTTAGGAATGGATTGTAGTGTTGATACAAACATTACAGACTGAAACAGCAGAGCTGCACTTGCAAAGATGCGTTATGAACTCCGCTGCACCGGTTCAGCCTGTCTACACTGCAAATTTATATCGCACTATTTTAAGTTGTCATATGTGCAGCTATGAAAATCTGCCTCTTTTATAATAAGAACACACTACATAGGATTGAATTGGCAACATAGGAGGTACTGAAGCAGATCAAAATCCCTGCTAATGAGACTAGGATCTACAGAACTGATAAATTTGAGAAATTAAGAAGAATGCAGGAAAAAATATTGTGTTCATACTTTGTTTAAAAATACAGGCACTACAACATGTACTGTATGTGTTTGTGAAATATGTTTCTTACATCAACAGGTACACAAAAATCTCTCTTAAAAATCTCTGTGTCTGCCCTGTGTGGAAATCCAAGGATGCATGTGACCAGTCTGATAGTGTTAAAGATTAGTGTGTGCTCAAGTTTTGCAGGGTTTTACCTGCATTTGATATACTTTTTAAATAGCTGAAAATATAGGCATCCCTGTTTATGTCCTTCAACTACAAAGGGAACACGTGGAGATCTATAAATACTTAGAGCTCTAACTTCACAAATTATGAGGATTTATTCTCAGATTATTTCAGTTCCCAACAAAGAGCAAAGAGACTTAGTTCTCATCACTGGGTAATTCTGTGCTCCCAGATACTGACTAGTGAAATTCCCAAGTTATCCAAGAAGTGATATAAGCAAGGGGGTCACTCAACTCATGTCCTCTATAGATCTGACTTTTCTGAATCACCTAAACATATGGAACTTCCACTCTCTTTGGGACTCAAGGCACTGAGTCCTCTTTAGTAGGTAGTTCTCTATTTTTTCACCTTTTAAAGACTACCAGAGTCCATTCTTCACAAATGGCTCCAGTAGAAGCTGGAAAAATTGGTTTCATTTCTCTTCACAACTTGAGTAAGTGCAAACCCTCTCTTCACGCAGCACTTCAAGACAGAGGACAGCAGCCACTGCCATTTCCATTCAAAACACTCACAGAAGAGTTATCTCTTGCACAATTAAATTAGTGCAAGGAGTGATACACCCCTTTCTCAACCTGAAGGGGTTTAAACGTACAGCTTCTGCTTCCCAGAAAAGTGCCTTTACCACCAGACTCTGAAACAAAATGAATGAGAGAGACTCAGGCCCTTCTGTTGACCCTGAACCTCTGTGCATGCAAGAGTCACACAGCCAAAACAAGCAAGAAATGCCTGAGCCTATATTGAGGAAAAGTGGCTGAAAGGTGAATTTCTGGCCTCCACTCCAAGAATTTTCTCTGTTTTTACTCAGTGTAAAGTACTGAGCCTCCAGGACAGAATTCACATCTCTGTTCTTCCTTAGCTAGAAACCTGGACAACTCAACCTTGTCTCAATCTCTTTTCTGGCTCTGCCACTGTAAGGAGAAGTGTAGCCCAGATCCATGAGGACACATAAGAACTGTGCTTTTCTCCAAGAGAGTTCACCTACACTGTACACCCTGACAAGCACAGTTCAAAAGCTGATTAACCTTAACAATAATAACATCAGACTAAGCCAGTATGCAAACACAGAATTAGAAATTACAGGGAATAATGTCAGAATAAGTCTTCTGAGAGAAGAAACAAACTTTTTTCTGCTAAATGGTACCAAGTTGCTTCCTGCATCTTCTTCAAAAGCATTTACAGTTTTCTCTGAATATTGAAATAAATACTTTCTTAAAATCATAAAGTCCTTTTATAATCTCAGTTAATCCTCCCACAGGTTTATCTATTTCCTTCAGTGTAACTCCTATTAACCCTAGTGTGACTTGATTTAGCTAAAAAATGAGTGCAGCTATGGCAGAACACTTTGATTAAGCCCATAAAAATTGTGGATCAGATCAGTAGTCACCAAGGATGCTGAGTCATTGGACAATTTCCCTTCCTCATATTCTTGTGCAGCCCCACTAACATCAGTGAGCTAAATCTATTTTTGGAGAGGCAATAATTCATCTTCATTAAAGTCAAAAAGGGTTGGGTAAGCATTAACATAGTACTCATTGCAAAAAATGAAGTTCTATCCCTGAATCAATGAAAAATGCCTGTTAGTCATTTCTATACACTCACTGTACTTTTTCCTTCTTCTTTCAAGGAGAAAAAAAAAAGTTTTGCCTGATGTTGTCTTCTTGACAATACAGTTATGACAGACAATAAGATACAGTAAGATTAGCAAGCAGTAAATAACATGCCACAGTAGTCTTTTTCATAGATAAGCTGCAGTTCCAGACTGCTGAAGATGTCAGATTAGTCAGCCCGGCCTTATTAGATTTTCTTTTCATCTAGAAGGTGAAAAAACCCCCACCTCTACTGAGAAAAAAGTGTGTGAGTGAGCAGCTTTCATATGGATTGAAAAAATGGATTACAGAAACTGGGCTTCCATTCAGGAAACAGCCTTCATCAGAACAGCCTTCAAGCCCATTACCTAAGAACATGTGCTCACAGTCCTGCTGATAGAGTCGGAAACACATTTCCAGGCTTTCCTGATTTATGATTACAATTCCTTTCTAAATGCTTGGGGTCATGAGGGTCACGAGGGTCACTGGGGGAAAAAGAAGACTCTTGGACTTACAATCACCAATTTTACTCTGTCATAAATTGTTGACTAGTATCACCTAAGGCTCTTACTAATCCGGGTACTGCTGACTCCTTTATGCTACAAAAAAGGCCAGGTTTAGAAGATTTCCATTTAGACTAGTACATATTTTACATGGAAGCTAAGGCTTAATGAGGTAATCTACATGCACTGATCTCTATGCTGGTATCCCAATGGATTTCCATGAAAATCTCAATCATGTCAAACAATTATACACCATTGCACAGAAACAGATTTGCAGTAGTACTCACTTCTGAGCTATGATACTCGGATTAACAGTCACAAGGTTTGTTTTATTGCCAACATCTTTGCTAATGTTTCCTGTGGTTGGAGGGAGGTTACACCTGAAATTGAGAAACATTTGCTTAAACAGATGTGTGCCAGAAATGCTTTACAGTTATTATTTGCAAATTCCTCTCTTGTGCAATGACACTTTCACATCCGTTCCAAGGGATGTCTAAGCACTTTACAAATATTAAATAAAGCTTACAGCACTTCTAGTAAAAATATTTAATCTACTGTACAGATGGTTAAAATAGGGCACAGAGAGCTCATTTTCATAAATCGTATCACAAACCAGGAGCACAGTCAAAATCCCAGGAGGAGCCAGTCTATGAATGCCCTATGCTAGCTGCTAGGAAATACTTTCCCTCTTGCCTAAACAATGCTTTTCTGCTGAAAGTCTTCTACTGTGTCATCTAACAACAGCATAACTTCCCCTACTGCAGAAACAGTGATTTCTGTAAAATGTAAAGAAAGCATTTTTTAAATTCAGTCACTTAGTAAGTTTAGCCTCTTGGTACACATACTTCCCATTTTTATCAAAACAGATATTGAACTGGAAAGACTGGTTTTTTGTTGTTTTAGATTTTCAAAAGCCCAAGTATTAGGCACAAGTAAGAAAAGGAAACAAAATCCAGCATGCTGTGTGATTGGACATCACTGAGAGAAGAGCCTTCCCTCTGTTGCTCTGTTTCTTTGCTTGAACTACGAACTGTGAGCCACATACTGAGAGACTAGGCCAAATTACTCTTGGAGTGTGCCTGGCTTTCTCCCAGCCTATAGAGGGAGATGAAAAAAACTACTTAAATAGATGCTTAGTTTTTTAAATGAGTAACAGAAGATGAAACAAATATGAGTGCAATTAAGTAGCTACATGAGCCAGCCAACTACGGTTAAGTAAACACTTTGTTAAACTGGAGATACACATTAGACTTCGATACTACTCTCCTAAAGGTTTTAAATGACCAGAAATGTCAGGTTCTCAGATAATCACATTTCACACCACTGCAAGGTGTCTTTGCAATCACAGATCACACATGTATCCATCCAGCCTGCTCTTTATTTAGAAAGCATTCTGAAAATTACAAAGCAGAAGTATCCTTAAAGAGGCAGAAATAAAGAATTGTCAAGATCCTTCCTCATTGCTATAAACTGGCATTGGCATGCTTCCAACCCTGCCAAGTTTTTAGAAATGTTGGACGCACTTCAGGAAGATGAAGCAGCTCTTACCTGAACACAAAGTCTGAACTATCGATTTCAGCTCCACAGCTGGAATTTTTCAGAATACCTCCATTTCCAACCACAGCACAGTTCTTGAAGGGATACACTGAAAGAGGAGAGGACTGCAAACAAATAAAAAGATGTAGCCAGTTCTTTATAAATGTTTTGATTGTTTCTTTATGTCTATTTGCTCTTGCAGGTTTGATCTGGTAAATTCCAGTAAAAGCATTTACCATTTAGCAGACAGGATTGCCAAACCTAGACAGCCGAGAGCCAAAAATAGGCACCAACAGAGAGAGAACTGCTGCCTCTGCAATCAGAACTTTGAAAGAATAACACTGGATTGTTAAAACTGGGTACCTTTCAAATACACTTAACACTAAAACTATCTAGTAGTGGATTGAAACCTTGACAAGCTAAGGAACTAATTTACACTGAAGATAGTTTAAATTTACCCATTTTCCCTTGCACTGTAACAGACTGGGGGTTGTCATATAGTCCTTTACTTTCTCACCTAATAGAAGGTAACTTTGTAAATTCTCCTCACTTGTGTCATCACACAATTACACTTGAAGCAGAACAAAGAATTTAGGGAAACCTGAAGATGCTATAAAGGATAATAATGTGTCTTGGTTTAACTCTTTGTGAACGAGGCCTCACTGAAGAGGTTACTGTTTCTGGCTGTTCACCCTCTCTGCTCCTCTTCTTGTTACAGCTTGCTGTCTTGCAGTGGGGAAGCTGAGTGGGAGCTAAGTGCATCCACTTGAGAACCAGCACAGTTCACAACCTAGCAAATTAATGTAAATTGTTGGCTATTTAGGTTGACGTTAGTATAGCTGGCTGTTATCCCAGTCTCAGAAATTTTTCGTACATTTTGCTCAACCTCTTCTCCTGTGGAAGCACTGACACTCAACAGAGGCCAACAGCTGGGATACTTTGACTGCAGAAATTAAACCCAGTTGTAAAAGTGAGTCAAAACTTGCTTATGGAAAGCATTATCCTTCCTTCTTGTCTCATCAGCTTGCCCAAAGAGAAGTAAGAAGGGACACTGTTATGAACAAGGCAAAAAGTGTGGGGAATGTGGTGAACATCATATTGCCTGGCAATATATTACAAAACAACACGTTCAAATATTTTGTTCAATTCTGAAAGGATGGTAGGAGAACACAAAGGCCAGACAATACTGGCTAGCTTAACATGTATATGTGCACATAAAACATACTACTTTTTCCTTTCTTCAGTTTAAATTTGGACCCACTATGTCCTCTATTACAATGACGTCAGTAAAGACTGATTCACAGCAGCATTAGGAAGAACTAGACTCATGGTAGCTCAGATCTCACAAATCAAGAATGCCGGAGATGGGTAAGGGCTCCCATGTGCTCTTAGCTTCAAGAAACCAAATACAACTTCTTTGTTTAGTCTCAAGATCTTGTATGTCTATTGTAATCCTGAGCTACAAAATCTGATTCCTTTTCTGAACCTGTGTTTCTGGCTGCAAACACCCCACCCCAGTGGGTAACAAAGCTGGTGAAAGGGATGGAAGGAATGTCCTATGAAGAGTGGCTGAGGACTTTGGACTTGTATAGTTTGGAGAAAAGGAGGGGTAACCTCATTGCTCTCTACTGTTTCTTGAGGAAGGGGAGAGGAAGGTGTTGATATTGTCTCCATTGTATCCAGTGACAGGACACATCAGAATGGCTCCAAGATGCACCAGAGGAGGTTTAGACTGGACATTAAGAAGCATTTCTTTACCAAGAGGATGGTCAATTGCTGGAACAGGCTTCTTATAGAGATGGTTGATGTGCCCAGCTGTCAGTGTTTAAGAGCCATTTGGACCATGTCCTTAATAACTTGCTTTAACTTGGTCAGCCCTGAATTGGTCAGGCAGTTGGACTACATGATCACTGTGGGTCCCTTCCAACTGAAATTACTCTGTTCTACTCTATTCTGTTCTATGCTATTCTGTACCAGGTTTACCACCAAAATATCTTTCATAAATTACATGCCCAAGCCTGCACTGGAAATGGCATGGGCATATGAGGAATATGAAATGTTCTTCCAGATTGAAATGCCTTTAAAAACGGGAATGATAAAAGCAAGGCAAACATTCTCAGAGTATTTGCTCCTGAATTCAAGCTGTCTGTCAAGCTGGGTATTGCTTGTGTTCTACAGCAACTCCACCTCCCATCTATCATACCCTGGAAATACCTCTATCACTGCAGAGGAAGGCTAAAAAAAAAAATGCCTTGCAAGGTGAATAAAGAAGTGCATAAAGTGCATGCAGGGGCTAATGGGTCTCTTCCAGAGGAATTAAAGCATCTCAATTACTAACCCAAAATATATATATATATA
>VYZT01072609.1:0-25920 GCA_013400735.1 Pomatostomus ruficeps | reverse complement strand
TTGTTTAGATGTGCACACTGACTCTGCCACTATGTGTATTTGTTTTGCACTGGCTCCTGTTGTGCTGCTTCATGCATGCATTGTATGGGGCCAGAAGGGAACAGAGGAGACAAACTACTCCTGATGTCTGTTGTCCTTCTCTTGGCAACTTCTTGGAATTACTGAAAGATGCAGGGGTTCTTCATCTTACATTCCACCCCCCCTCTACCTTGTGTATGTTTGTACTGTGCTTTCCCCAGTGACAAAATGCTGAATAGCTCCAAACACACATTTCCTTGTATTTTCTGACTAAGGATTTTTGGCTTCCAACAGTACATGGTAATTTCAGCCAAGAAGGAAAATAATATCCTTTAGATGTGATGTTCCACTAGTAAAGAGTCAATTCCCTTTATCCAGCTGCAAATTGTTTTGGACTGTGAATTATGCAGATTGTGCAATAAAGGCATATAACACTCATGTCACATGTCCCTAGAAAATAGATCTGTTTCATAGGGATATAACTCAGTTTGAATGTGGTCCTTGGTATTCTTCACTGGTCTCTACCAATTCATTAGTATTTAAATTTATGTTAATTTCATCAAGGTGTGAAAAGATCTTTTTTTGCATATACATGAACAAATGATGTTACTATTCAACCAGTTATTTTTCCTTTTTTTTTTAACTCAGGAGAAGCTTGTTGTATTAACAGAAAAAGGGGAGATAATAAAAGCCCATTTTTGAAGACTCAGGAAATGTAGCGACTGAATCTGTTTTTAAAGGAGCTATCTGGTATTCTTTTTCCTGATCTGAGTGAAAATGGTATCTTCATGGCACATTACATTTCCAGAATATAGATATATATATATATATATATACATAAACACATACATATACAGAGAACTATGGTGGGTTAGCACATTTGTATTAATCTATAATGTTACCATGCTGGGACATTTCAGTGTGAGACCTTAACTATGAAGATTCTATAGAACGATAATTGTGCTGCTGGAATTATTATTTCAGAGTTGAATAAACAGTGGATATCAAAGTTTTTATCGCACATTTTTTCAGAAGTGATCATGCAAATTAAAAATTTTAAGGAAGTAGATCACACCTTTGACCAGAAAACAGCTATGATTTTCTGTTAAAACTATTGTCAATTAAAAAAAAAAATCTTAGAAAATATTTTTAAGAATATTTAACTTCTGTTACTCCCTTTTAATGTTGTCTACTACTAAAGTCAGTTTCTGGAATAAGGTGCTATTTCTGCTAGGCCAAAATAATTAATCATCCTTCTATATGGAATTAGTATTTATGAACTATATCCTTCTGTTGACTGAATGAAGACAAAAGGTATATTCAGTGCATTTCCAAAGACCTTTTAAGTGACTCAACAAAGCACATAATGCAGGCCTTGTCTTACAAGTCTGTGATGATACAGTTTAATAGTGTTATAAGGCTATGGTGGTGTGTAGTTGTCACGACGGTAGATTGTGCTGGTCTGTATAGATTTACTGTCATTCTTTAGGCTTTTCATACATGACAGAGGTTGTCTGAAGCACAGCAGGGACATGAAGCTTGCAGGGGTTAAGTGTTACTTGCCTCCTGGCTTGCTACATAGTCCTCCCTGCACACATACAGAGATGAGGTGCAGGGTACATCCGTCACTGGGCCGATGACATGATGGATTACACATGTCATTGTCAGTACAGTCAAAATCACTCTGTTGCTGATAAGGTGGCCCCTTTTCTTTACTCTGGTTGAGTGATGCTATTTTTCCCTCTGGTTTTGAAACTGTAGCTCACACAAACATCCCTTAAATCAAAGATGGAGAAGACTATTTTTAATTGTACATAGTAGCTTTGGGCCATAGGAGACAAATTCCTTTGAAAATTACTTTCAAAATAGACAGATGAGTATCAAATGTTTTGCATCACTTGATATCTTCTGATCCCGGAAATAAAATATTTTAAGAGGGACAATGAATGCTTTTCTGAACTCACTCTTCCTCACTATTTATTAGAGGGTTTAAATTGCTAGCATCACTTCCTGATTCTTCTTCTCTGTGTGCAAAGAGAGACAGCTATTTTGTAGTAGCACTGGAAGAGGATAAAGCACTGGAAAATGGCAGGACTTCGGAAATGTTTGTAGGGGAGCTTTGCAAGAGCTCTGCAGTGCAAATAAAAAATTCAAGAGGGGCCCTAATGCTGCTTGGCTCTGAGCTAGTCACAAACTTCTTCCTGTAGTGTCTGATGCTGTTGTCTTTCCCCCTGGCTTGTTCTGTGAAGGAACCTAAAGGAGGTGACCTGAGGTACAGATAGTAAATAGAGCTTGGACAGGGGTCCAGCATTTATTTTCCTGGAAAATTAGTCAGAGAATTCCATGTGAATTCATAGTTATTGCCATAGCCTTTCCTGACAACAGGTTTTGCTCTATAATGCCTTTTCCACCCTGTGCCCACAAGCCTAAAGGTGGTTCTAACACTTGAGCTCACTCTTTGCTTAAGTTTTGTAAGAAATACAGATGATCCACAACAGGCAAGTGTGTTTGGCCTGTGAAATGTGAAAGAGCCTTGCTGGGCTTTCAATACCACAGGAGCACAACTTCTATCCCATACGGAATACTATAAGGCTTTCATGGCACACAGAGGTGTTGTTCCATTCACAGTGGCATGGTGATAATTCAGCCTAATTGTTTCTTATATTCTAATCCTGAAATCAAAAGTTCTATTGAAGAAATTGTGCTTAGAGAAGGAAATCATAGTCACTGTCTGGTTACTCAGAATAGAAGAGATTTGGAGGAAACATACGCAGGTATACTTTTAACTGCAAGAATATTTTTTTATATTCAAGTCTTTTTGCAGTCTGTGCTCTTTATCTCAAAGATATAGCATGACTTCCAACGCGTTATACTTTCCATTTTATTTATCTTTCCATTCCACTATATGTACATGTACATGCCATACAGAGCATAAACATAGTGTGTTGTCTTTTTATCTTGTCTTGACAAATTATCATAGATGCCAAAAATTTACTAAATTATTTCTCTCTGAAATCCAGAAATTCTTTCAAAAAACACATGATCACATTGACCTACTAACAAGAAAATCTTTTTACAGAAACTGCATGGCAGCTGACTTAAAGAAAAACAGAACAACTGAAAGTTTGGGCATGCATATCAAAAGCACAAAAGATACATACTCTCCCATACTTACACACCCACGTATGCTGATACATCTAAATAGCTTTGTTTTGAAGTTTGAATCAGATTTAAATGGAAAGTTATTGAAGAGAACTGTGTGGTCTGAATTTTAATCCCTGAACCCACCGGCTTCTTTTTTATTGCATGTGGGGTGGCCTTGAATTGCAGAATGTTTTAAACATACATAATGAGCTCAATGTCAAACTGTTGAGCCTTTTGTCTTTAACAATAAGCACTTAGCTCAACTAAATGAATAGAAATTGCTTTAGTGAATTACAAAAGCCAAGGTTTTACAGTGCACTAATACTGACATTAATTAATGTAGGCATTGTCATATTTTACAAATATATGGGATTAAAATCAACCGTTAAAAAATGCAACAGACATCAGTAAACAACACAAATTTCAACAGTCAAAGGTGCTGCATAAAAGTATTATTTCCACCATGAGGAACACTTTCCTGATTCATTTGCATTTATGTAGGCTA
Source organism: Pomatostomus ruficeps (assembly GCA_013400735.1). Classification (NCBI taxonomy): domain Eukaryota; kingdom Metazoa; phylum Chordata; class Aves; order Passeriformes; family Timaliidae; genus Pomatostomus; species Pomatostomus ruficeps. The sequence continues at coordinate 22,253 of VYZT01072609.1, read as the reverse complement.
CATTTAGAACATATATGGTACTGCTTGAATGGCAAGAATCGGAAAGAAGTAATGTAAACAGCATGTGTAATTTCTCTAATTTGGAAAGAGATTAGATCTCTAATTCATAACAGACACTTTCTCCTACCCTATTTTGTAAAGGGCGCTTGCAACAGGATAACTTTTCTAATGTTAGATCTTATTTTCTTTCCCCAAAATCAGGAGGAGTATTCAGAAATTTACAGTAAATGGCAATTCATCCTTTAGAAATTCCTTCAACCTACTATTAGAGTTGCTGCCAGAGATCTGAATGCTTTTGCCTAAATCTCTGTAATCCAATAAGCTTTTGTGTTTAGCAGCTTGTTTTGAAACTTGTATAGCACCCCAGCCTGTGTCTCTGTATGTTCGTTTGCAGGCAGGTGAGTGCCCGAGGGCCTGATTATTATTCAAGCCAGGAGGCCTTCACAGCCCCAACCAGAATGTAATTTGTAATTAACTGTCATTTACTTCTGTCTGCACTGACTTGTTGTTCAAAAGACAATGTATTTGAGCTGGTCACTAGCTTCTCTTTGTTGTGGATATGATGTCTTTCAGATGTAGTTGTATTCATAATGTTTAGAAAACCAAGTACTTGCACTCTTGAAACCAAAGCAGAAAGGGGATTTCACTGATTTTTCCTAAATAAATTAGGTATATGCAATTAGGTATGCAAAATGAAGTATTTGATGCTCTGGGATGAGTTTCTGGGCAGAATAGTTAAGTTCATGTGAAATATATTTAATTGAAATCTGTTAGAGCATTCATGATTTGAACTTATTATAGTTGAGGTCTATAAAATGAAAGTGCATATTTAAGTTGTGGGAATTCTTCTTAACACGTTTTAAACATCACAACTGTATTTTCTCACTGAAGCGGGACCACTAATGTATTCTGTGAATGTACCCATATCATGAATTTGTAATTGTCCCCATGGTAATCTTTTGTTAGCTGAAATAAACAAAAGAATAACATAATATTCACATTTATTTCTTTAAGGATTGTGCTTCGAATTATTATTGACATAATTTTAATTCACAAACAGTAAAAAAAAAAAAAAAGCCTTCTTCTGTTTAAATTCTGTTTCATGCACTTCTTTGTGAGAAAGCAAGCATGACATTGGGCAACAATAAATATCCACACACAAAGTCACTTTAAAAATAGGTTAAACTTATCTGATTCTGACCTTTAGCTCAGCCTTAAAGTGCTATACTGCTATTTTGCCAGAGCAGTTGGCCCATTTTGTCTCTTTTGTCGCTGCTGCTACTGCTGCTGTTGCTCTTGCTGTTCATGTTGCCTCTTCCACCTTCACAGGTGCCATTGCTGCACATCCTCTGCAGCAGCTGGGGTGAGAGGCTCCCCGGGCAGAAGGACCAGGACACCCTCCCCAGCTGGTCCCCAGCCCCTCTGCAGAAAAGGAGCACCTCCCTCTGGTTCCAGCAGCTCCTGGCCTGCTCGACATTTCCCAGCACTATCATGTCAGATTGCATATTCTGGGCGGTATATACCGGTCAAGGGGATGCATAAAGAGGCTCAATGGCATTCTTTTGTCATACTTAAAAGGCAGGGTAGGGGGTGGCTGGGGGGGTGGCTGGAGAGAGAAGAAAGAGAAGAAAGAGCAATGTCTATAGGAACAGCTTTCCCCCCATGGTGATTTGCATAAAGTTGGATTAAGCAGTGCTCAAGCCCCCAAAGGCTGATTACTTACACTGGGCCTTATTAATTATTTCCTTCTTTATTTGAAACAATTAAGGGGAGAAAATAAACACTGTGTCACTATCTCTTAAAGATCGGGAGCAATAAAAACATAAGACCCCAAAGAAAGGCTGCTTTTTGTGGAGTGTTTTCTGTTCTCGCCAGCCACGTCAGGGCTAGCAATTCCCATGTGTTATCAAAAGAGACAAGAAGCAGCAGGCTTTAGCACCTAGCTGAGCGGGATTGCTACATGCCACTCTAAGTGCGATTAAGCTTCCTTTAGTGCACCAGTGACATCACTGATGGCTCAAAGCTGCAGCTACTCAAGAGTATTAGAATGCATTTCATGCTTGGCTTACTCAAAACTGCAGAGCTAAAATTTACACCTTATTTGATGTTCTTCTCCCTGCTGTTAATTGGTAAAGGGATCTCTGACCCTTTTGATCTCTGCTACAATCCTCTAAATGCCCAGGTCTGCTAAACTGTTCAGCAGGAGATGCTCAGCAGTTGCCCAGTAATGTGAAGTCTTTTTTTGGCTTTCGTGCCTTTGGTTTACATCCAAGTTGCACAGAAATAAGAGATGACAGTTGTTATAGATATGCTGGTTTAATTACTTGTCAGCTTAGAGCTGATATCTCGGCTAGCCAACGTGGAAGCTTAACTTTCTTCTAGTAGCTTAAAGCATGACCAACTGCTAGTGCTTTTGTATTTAGCTATAAAACTCTGGATACATTTAAGATAAAAAATAAAATAGAGCCTTTTTGATTTACTTGCAAAAGTGATCAGCTTTTGGTGCACTTGACGTAGATCTTAGGTAATGTAAAATTATTTGGTTGTATTGATTTCTAAGTGGATATTGGACTTGTTTTAATTCCAATTTATAATTGCATGGGGAATACCAAATACCCTTTTCCCCTGCTACCTTTGAAATGGGAGATTTAAAATCTTTATGGGAATTAAGGAGAGGTGTATTGTGTCGACTAGACTACAAATATTACTATACAAAGTTTTACCAGCTTTCCTTGAAGAGGCATCCCTTCAAAAGGAGCCTGGTGCAGATAATCTTAATGTATATGTGACCAAAAGCGATTAGCATGCACACACCTCTGCATATGGCTGAATTAATTGCACAGAATACTGTGAATTTTAATGGAGGTGAGGTAACCATTAAGCACCTTTGAAGAATTTGCTTAGGGAAGAACAAATGAGGAATACCCTAATAATTGTTGCCTATAGGTGAAGGCTGGCTAAAACGTGACCTGACAGTCGAGACACCATACTCTCCCCCTCCAAACCCTGTCAGAGGTTTTTAGTGTTTATCCCAGGCTTTGTTATCCACCAAGATACATAGTTTCCATTGAAGTGAAACAGATTATTGGTTACTATAGTTTCCCTATTGCTCAATTCAGTGCTGTGAAAAGCCAAGGACAATAGGTTTAAAAGTCCAGTTAGGACAAATAAATCCATGTTGAGAAGAATGGGAGAGAAGATACCTGTTCTTCTGTCTTTGATGTATTCTTTATTTTGTAGGATAGAAGGGGAATTAGTGGAGGGTTAATTGTTCGGTGCTTAGAGCTCTGTCTTTCCAGTTTACTGCAGAGTGAAATATAGTGCTATAAAGACAAAGTGAATATTGTTTGACATCTTCCCCTCCCCCCTCCTTTCCAGTTTTCAAAATGTGCAAGATACTGTAGCTCTGCTGTGGAGACAGGAATACAGATTTCTGAGTTTAATCTCTGGCATTATATTTTCCTTTCACCCAGTCACATCCATACAGTGCTTCCATGCCAAAATGGTAAAAGACATTCTCTTAGATTCTGAGAGAATGACTCCACCCGGAATTTTGAGGTTAAGCTACAGAAAATTTACATTACGGAAAGTGAAAATGTCAGCTTTCACCAGGATACATCAAGAACCAACCATCTGAGCACACTGGCGAAATTAATGTATTCTAGAAGGCCAACACACAAACGTTATGAGGGACTTGATGATACTGTGCAGATTAAAGCAGTGGCTTTTGTGCCTCTGGAAGCTATGTTTGCATTCAGCCCAGTATGACTAGGAAAAAAGTTAATTTGATTTGATAACTGGAAAGGTCACACATTTTGTTCAGCACCTTGCATGCTTTTTTTTCCTTAACTAGATTCTGTGTTTCAATCAGAGCTCACTTCTAAGTGAGCTTTGCTTTAGCCCTTATTGAATCCTGCCAAGAAACAGGTTGTGGACAGCATTCTACATGCGTAATGCAGTAGCAAAATGGAAAACCACTGAAGTCAAACTGTGTTCCAAGCTTATTTGGCTTCATTTATCCTATATTTCTCATTCTTCTGCACAAGTTCATGGGGAAAAAGGGTGGAGGGGAACAGAATTAATCAGACTGCAAAATACAGTGCAGGTAAACTACAGAAAAGCTTAAATATTGGCAATCCCTACCAAAAGTGCCACCTTCTTCTCTGAAGGTGTTATTTGACATTGCTGAAGGTTTCATCTTGATTACTTTCAATAAAATCCAAAGTAAGGATGACTGTCTTGGCTCACTAAGCAACAAGGTTTTATCACTAATTACAATCCTTTATTACCAGTAGTTTAATAGGTTTATGATAGGTCATAAAACAATTCAGCATGGGAGTACATAAAAGGAATAGGTTATACAGCTGTGACATCTTAATATCTATTCATTGTAATCATTTTATGATCTTTAATGGTAGCATTTTTAAGATAAGTTTGTATGCTTTTACATGAAATAGATGAACACCAAAAATGGGAGGTGAAGGAAAACCACATAAATATAGAGTAAAATACTTAATGAGGCATTTTGAAAACTTCTAATGTCAAAAGCATGTAAACTGTATCACGCATGTGGAGTCTCATTATGGGTAATTATAATAAAATTATAAGTGCTATAATAATTCTAACCTTGAAGGCACAATAAAGGATAGTTATATTTGCCTTCCTAGCCCACACATCTGAGACGTTTTCCTCATTAATTATATTTCATGTAAGTATAATTATGTAGTGTAAGACTAAAATTCGAAAGCATTTGCTAAATCACTGTTAATGGCAGCCTTATTCTTCAGAGCTTTAATATAGCTAATTATATCTAAAGTTATAGGCTGAAATAAGAACTGGAAACAAAGTAAAATTTACACTGGATGGGATTTTTTTCCCTACTGATTGTTTTAATCTGTAATGTAATTAATGAATGGGAAGTGAGTTAGTAGAGAAAATGGATTAATGTCTGAAACTATAGTAAAAGTCAAACCTAATTCCTCCATTATAAGTTATTTTGACTTTGGCTTCACTGGAATCATGCTGGTCTAAAACTCTACATTTTCTGTGACACAGAACATTATGTTGCAGGTTTACAGACATTTTTGGAGAGGGTATGCCTACACAAACTATTCTGATCATTTTTGCAGTGCCTAAAATATTTGACTATTATTAAAATACCAAGTTGCATTGTGCATTATAGCAGCAAAATAGTGTTTTGAAATGTTGTAATACTAAATTTACTAAGATTTGCCTTGTCACATTTGTTCACATGTCTGTACCTTTCTCCATCCCCTAAGTGCTACATTAGCTGCTTTGTTGGTAATACAGTTATTTTGACTTTACCTTGAAAGTAAATGTATAGTCAATACTTCAATATGGAGTAATTCCATACAAAGATACATATTTTCTTCATTACGAGTATTATTTAAACAACTATGAACAACACTATATATTTCAGGATAGAAAAGCAAATATATTTTCACAGAACTAAAGGAGAAGAAAAATTGCTCAGAACGTAATGGAAGTTTAAAAAAATTTTAAGACAGATATTGACTTCAAAAAGAATGCTTAATATAAAAAGGCACTTTTTCCTGAAGTTCAACCACATAACAGCTGGAGGGGGGAAATCTGAAGTTCTTCCCAATGATGAAAAGGTGACTTAAAAATTATTGTGAGCTGGTTTTGAAGAGGAAAAAATACACAGTGATTCAACAGGCCTCCCAAAAATTAAAGCTATACTTTTATTTTCTTTCCTTTACTTACCATAGTTTATTATGTATTGGTACAATAATGTACATAGCTGCAGAGTGTATGTGAGGATTCAACGCGCCTAACATAATAAAATATAATGTGTTTATTTTACCTGTGCACACAAAATGACATATTTTTAACATACTCCCACATTAACTATATCATGATTTCAGACTTTATCAGGATCAGTGATGCTGAGGTTGAGACATTGCAAAAGAATATGGTAAGTCATCTTCTAATTATTCCTTGCTGGTGGTTGTTTCATAGACCTGCAGATATATTCCAAAGTAGATATTTGCATGTATGTCACAGGTTTATACATTTTGGATGTACCAGGCAATAGGACTTCAAAAAGCAGTGTTTTGAAATACCTTATGATGGAAGAAGAACACCTCAGACCTGGTGGAGAGTGGGATGTAAAAAAAAATAAAAAGAGCAAACTCCATAGAATTAACTACATTTGTTCCGTAATCCATGTTGATGTGACAATCATCCATACCTGTGTCACAATAGAGCACCAAGTTTCAGTTAGTTATGACCTAAAAAGCAGTGGAAGAAAGACTAACAGACAGCATGTACTCAGCTTCTTAAGTATAGTTTTGAACCAAAGCCCCATAAATGTTTGTCCCCTTGTTTGCAAAATCTGCTTCATCTTTTTTTTTTTTTTCCTAGATGAAAATTACACCGGGTTCTTTAAATGGATAAGGAAAAGGATAATTTTCTGCCCCAAATCCCTTTCTTTTGATGCTGTCTTGGTCAAATTTCAATTCGTAGATCAGTTAAAAACCTGAGGTCCTCTGGATTTAAACTGGAAAACAGAGGGAAACCTGCCATTTCAGAAAATTCTCCCTGTTGTGGTCCTTATCCCCCTTTCCTTCCAGAAACGCTGCTGCAGGACTAACCTATTTAGGTGGGATTTGCAAGAGAGGATTTGAGGAATTGTACTGAGGTACAGAGCTGGTGCGGTAGTATTTGGATTTATGTTGAGGCTTTCTCATGGGATTAGTTATTAGTTGCAGCTGATACAGTGTTGGTAATTTAACTGCTCAGTATTTGAAAAACCAAGCACCTATTTTTTTTAATATATTTTATATACTATAATGTTGAATAATCTTGCCAGTTATGCTCCCAGGCCCCTGTTACACATTTAAATAGGAAGATCATATTGTGCTATCAGTCACTCTTTGCACAGAATGCAGTTAATAAAATGTGGTTACTCTGTTTCTGATAAAATGAATAATTTTCCTAAGCAAATATTCAGTAATAAGTGAAACAGCTTTAATTACTTTGATGCTATAGTAACAATTTATTTTCTTTTCTTATGTTCTCATTATTGAGGGTCTATCTATGAAGACAAGTTAGGGCTGTTGCTAATAGGGCAGGTTGGTAATAAAATATTTTTCACTCTTTTCTTTCACATCCAATTTGGCAGTGTTTTTACAGAGGTTTTCTGGGAACAGAATATCACAATATGGTACTATATTTTGCTTTCTGGATCCCAATTTTACTCACTTTTGGCTACTTTGCACATTCTATAGGATACTAGATAAAGCCATGGGAGGATTCAGGTGGGATAAATGTTAAGTGTTGCATTAATTAGATCCAGTTAATGATGTTAAACACCTACAAATTAATCAAAGTAGCATCTAACTTTTCAGTGTCTGGCTCTCAGACAACAATTAAAACCCAATGTTCCTAATATGTCTCTAAAGGGCATGGGCTGACCAGCAAGTAATCCTGAACACCCACAGGTGAAGTGAGGAGCCGGCTGAAGCAGCTGATAAGAAACATAATGTGATGCTCAAGTCTGATATCTCGAGCTGTTCTTCCCTAGAGGTTATCTGAGGGAAGACGGCAGAATGGCACTGTCCTTAAGATATCTGTGTTTTGGAAGCCCCTCTTGAGCATTGTTGAACCCTTCCACTGAGATGGACAAGGCTACCCTTTTTCAAAATGCCATTGTCAAGAAGATAGGACTCTTCTTAGTATATTTATTACATTAAAAACTAGTGTGCTCAGCTTCATTTTTCTTGGAGGAAATCACCTTGTTTTAATGTAACTGGAATGAATTTTCACCTGTGAGGTATCAGCTGTCAGAGCTCTTTCATCTTACAAACACTTTGTGTTTTGAGAGAAATGAAGGAATCTTCCTTCACCTAAAGAAGAGCTAATTCAACAAGAATATTCAAGTCCAGTCACTTTATGGTCTTATTTAACAGTTACTTCCATGTTTTGCCTTTGTTTGCTTACAAGTCCTCTTTTTGTGGAGCTCCTTTGGATTTCCTGAGAGCTTTTTTCCACTTGCATTAGCGTAAATAGATTTCTTGGTGTTCAACAGGTCATTTTTTTGTTGTTAGGTTTGCTCTTTGGTGGGTTTTTCTTTTTGTTAGCCAAAATGGCTAGACTTTCTTGTCCCTTAGTGTTGTATTGCCACCTTGTTAAAGGCTATAGGCTTAGGAAAGTTGCCCGAGTGTTCCTGTAGAGTATCCATCAAATGCTTCCTGCAAATCTAAGCCCTTTCTCATGCACTGAGATAATTAGAATTAGATCTGAGGTCCATGCCTTTCAAAGAAAGAATGCACATTTAAGACAATGCTAATGGAGTAAAATTATAGAAGTACAAGTCTTAGCATAAAAAAGTGGAGCAGGACACAACTTATATCTTCCACTATTACTATTAATATAATGGAAGCATTTTACTTACCTCAAAGTCTTTCTTCGTTATGCTATTCATTATCTAGTGCAGATATGCTCACCTGTCTCAGTTTTCTTGCCTTTGATTAACTTGTTTCATGCATGCTTTTTAATATTTTTTTCTATTTTTATGCCTAACTTATTTTCAACATATGTACGTGTTCCTTAGCACCCCATATTTTAGCAGTTTAACAAAATTGCTTGACATGGTCAAATTTTTGTCTCACCTAATTTCTTCTTTGGTATAGAAAATGCCTGCCTAAAACATTGTCCTCACCATGCGTAACACAATTTCCCCATTTTAAGTGGCATCAAAATAATTGCTGGAAGATAAATAACTTTCTCTATTTCCTAGATGTAATTCACTTAAAATTTACAGTAAAACTTTCCTAAAATAAAGGTAAAGTGTCAGTAAAACTGGTGAACAAATCAAGTTTGTATTCTAGTTAAGATTTGGCTTGGTGCCCTGTTAGGACCTGTTAAGTCTGACTTAATATTCAGAGTTGAAAGGAATTTTATGTTTCAAAGAGAACTTGCAATCATAAACCTGCTTGAATATGACTCTACAAAATGAAATGTTTATATTGAAATGAAGATATCAAATAGAGACACATAGTGCTGTTTTATTAGAATTATTAAATTTTAAAATCTCTCTTTCATAGATTTTTGAAACTTACCTGGATCAGGTTTTAGATACATGTCAACTATTTGTATTTAATTAAAATTTTCTCATGAAACAATTTTTAAACCACTATTTTCTCAGTTTGGATTATGAGTAACCACAAAATACCTAAAGTGTAATTGGACATATTGGTTTTTACTGTACATTGGAATGTTGTCTGCTACTTACTTTAAATAATAATCTTGCTTCAAATGTAATATATGCTTTGATTACAGAAATTTCTCTTATATAACTGAAATGTTGATTCCATACAGAACTGGGAGAAACAGAAAGCATGCTAAATGTATATTCATCACATCATAATTCTGTTCATTAGGGTGATTCTGATCATCTCAGAAACATGATATATTTCACAGTTAGGAATCTTCATAATTTAAATAAAATTTTGAACAATTTGGGGAGTTTAAATTAGTCTATAAAAAAGGCCATTGAACAATTTGGGAAGGCCCCACACTATGTGAATGTCAGTGCTGCTGTCTCAGAGAAAGAAGAGGATAAAACCAGTTAAGAGTAGAATTCCTCTAACCTTGGCAAAGCATTCCCATTATCTTCTTTCTGAAAACTCTGGATTAAATATTGGACATAAAGGACATATGGGAAGTTTTATTTGTTTCCTTGACATGCACACTGTTTCCATTGGTGACATCCTGTTTTCATTTGCCAAGTGCCTTGTACCAGCTGGCAGTCACCTCTGTTGTCTACTGTTTACAGAGCCAGTCACTGGTGCAGTCAGCTCCCATCATTCAAGCCACAAGTTAGTGCCCGAGTACCATTAAGGTTAAATGTCACAGGGGAGAGCAGCTTCAGCCCAAGAGCTCCTATTTAATCTGGTCTTCTGTGTACACCATTACACTGGAAACCCATCCCTTGAAATCATAAGTAATCTCACTTCTTAGTAGTCCTAGCAACCACTTTGAACAAAAGACATTTCAATCGGGCTCATAATTATTTACTATGCCTCTCAAATCCTCTGTGTTTCTTTTGCAATGTTACCAGAAACTTCCTTAAGGGACCAAGGAGAGGAGAGACTTGGGAGACTGCTTGAGGTCTGTGGGACAGGACCACTGAGGGAAGGGTGGAATGTTTGACAACCTTGAAGTTGTCTCCACTCACAGAGTTTCAGACCTGCTAGACATTGAATAGCACTACTCTGTCCTTAATGCATTCTCACCAGTTGGACAACATTCTTTATTAGAGCTGAGAGACTTTAAATTTGACATCAGCAGTAACTAGCACAACTGCACCAGTTCCCAGCCTCATTTGATTCATACCCAAATTAATATCTCTTGGGCAGGATCTGAGCCAAAAGCCTCAGCATGCCATTCAACTGGATCTCGAGGGTTTCATACATGCTCAGATTATGCATGCCTTTAATCCTGTTGCACATTAAACAGCATGAATAGGACAACATCTTGGTCAGCTGAAATCCTAAAACAATATTTAGATCAGACTAACTGGTACTAAGCATCTTGTACTTAGCTGCTCCCCCAAACACAGTGTTTTTCCTGACAAGTCTTTCCTTGCCCACTGGGTCAGGGATCAAAAAGACTAAAACTTACAAATGATCCCCTGCTGGCTTCCAAATCCCAGCCACAGAGTCTGTGCTCAAAATCCTTTGGAAGAGTAGAAGTAGTCACGGAGGTGCATCTGTCAATCAAAATTTTCTCACTATTATCTTTTATTCACCTCATCTGTTTGGATTTACGCACTCAAACTTTGTATTTGACTCAAGGCTGAAACAGCATTTTGTCAAAGTTGCACACTCATGGCTGAGTGCTATGCACTCAGTGCTCTAGAAAATATGGTACAGAATAGCAACTGCATGCTGAAAGAAGCACATATCTTTCCTCTCACAGAGGATTATTTTGATTTTTAGGGGCAATTGTGATATTTTGGAACAATATAAGCTATTGCCATTATTAGGGCATAAAAGTACCTCAAAGAAATTTGGTAGTTTAACTGTTCAGAGTGACAGAAGCAGGATGGAAATTATTGTCATGGAACACATTGGGATGTGCTTGAGTCCAGACAACAAGTTTGAGGACTGTGGTCTTATCAGCTGGAAACTAATGAAATGGAGGAAAACTTGTATGTATGTAAGGATGCAGCTAATGTGATGCAGTTGTGGAAAAGAATGGCAAGTTCTAGGATACGTCAGACCAGGTTATTTTATCACAGACCAGGTTTACTAGTACCATCAGGGAAGACAATAAGACTTCTTTAGGAATGTTATATGCAGGACTAGCTATCTGTAGTCAGGAAATACAGAGCTAAATGCAGGAAAGATTTATTAGGAACACACAGTAGCTATTTTGTGAAGATAGATTAAAAATACCTAACTTCTTTAGAGTTAATAAAAGAAGGTTTAGAGGAAACGCAATAAGTGAGAAACACAGGGCTAAATATCCAAGAGGAAGAAGATTTTTTACATAAAGGAATTAAATGAACATAAGAGAAGTTATAATAAATTGGTTGCAAATGCATTTACTTTGCTAACTAGATGATCTCTAACCATCCAAGAAATTAGCTTTTAGTTTCCAAATAGGAGAGTGCAGTAGGAACTCAGTGTAAGATGGTGATAAGAAGGAAAGATTTTAAAACTTGCAAAATGAGAATTCTGGGGAAAAAAGAGATTAGGCTTGTGATAGGATTATTAGGTATCCAATGTGTCAAGGAAGTTGAAATGAGTGCTGCCTATTTACACTGCATATAGACTGAATTAATCTTGTGCCTTGCACCTCTCATAGTCACCGCTGGAAGCATGGAAGGAATATTTTCATATCTTGGTAAACAAGTTTCTTACAGGAACGAAAGTCCTCTTTTCTGTGAAGTGTTGGAAATTGACCATAACTAGAGAAAAGTTATAGGAAGGATATTCAGATGCTTTTACTCTTATTCTAGAGCAATTAATGTTTAGTGCCGTGCTATTTTATCTCTGTCATTTACCCAGAGTAAAATGGTTACTTGGTTTGGCTCTGCAAGGAAAGATTTCCTTTATTTGAAATTTGATGCACTTTTGTACTATGGAGCATAGTGCTTGCTTTCTAGGCTCACTTGAGAGTTTTATTTAATTGCTTCCCTGATAATGCAGGGACATAGCTACTGGAGGTGACCGTAACCTCCTCTGTGTCCTTTCTGTGGCATTCTGTAGTTGTGACTTTTACTGAAGATCTTAATTTTCCTTTGGTCCTGGGAAGTGTGATAGGTGGAAAAAAGCAGAATAGACATTATGGGGATAAATCTAAAATAAACATCTATCATATAGTTAGCTGAGATTGTGAATGAATGGACTCAATGACCCAAGTGATGCCTCCCAATCTAATCTTTTAGAATCTCTGAGGTCCCAATCCCATGACTGCGTGCATTTAATCCTTCCCCTGTGCCACCAATTCCCCATTAATTTCACAAATTGAACATTTGCTCAAATCCCACATATTTCTCTTGGATACACTGAAGTATTTAACATTCTCCATCATCATCCTTCTCTGAACTAAAGATGTGCCTTGCAACTCTCAGGAAATTAATCACTTTTCCATCAAAACAGCATTACCTCCAACAAATGCAGCATATTTTCATACCACAAATACAAAATTTCCCATGTTACTAATCTTCCTTTCAGACTCATAAATTTTCTCTCACCCTTTACTAGAATTATCACCCACCCAAACCAAACCCTTTCTAAAAGTGAGCAAAACATATCCCATTACCATCAGACAGAAAGACCTGTGTCTGGTCCAAGTAGTTCTTCTAAATAAATCACTCCAGCAGAGTTCTGTCTTAATGCTCTTTTTCCATGTAAAATATTTTGCATTTCTTTTAACATATTGCCAGTACTTCTTGGGGATATGTCTTTCCTGTCTCAATCCTGGGAGACAAGTCCCTTTATGATCACATGGAGAAGGTTCATTCAAAACACAGAAATACTGAATATTGAATGATGAACACTGAAATAATACTTGACTTCAGCTGCATAAAGAAAGGCAGTGAACCCAATCTGAAACTCTAAAAAAAATACCTTTCCAAACTGTATTGCCATTGATACTGGCAAACAAACAGTGGGAAAATGCCGTGGCTAGTTTTTGAGTATGTTCTTAGTTACCTGAACAGACTAGAATTTGTGCTCAAGGAGTGTTTTCTAAATATGTGTTTAAGGAAAGTTTATCCCAACCCTTATGGTATGTAATTGCTCACTTAAGATGGACTGATGATACACTTTCAGTTATTAAAGAGGGAATGATATTAATGAACACTGAAAAAAACTGGGTTTAAATCCCACCTTTGCCATTCCCTGTGTTACCTAGGCAACGCTTATATTCTCTTTATATCTGTTTCTTCCTGTGAATATTTGCTATAATAATTCTTGACCAATTCACAGGGGTGTTGTGATGTTAGCACTAATTAATTCACACCTTCATAGCTAAAAGATGCTATGCAAGTACTAACACCATTATTTTTAATAATATTTTTTTAGGCTATGTGAAAACCTTTTCGAGGGATACCACTGATTTTACATTTTCCTTCCAATTTCTCAGACTGACTTATCTAAACAGTAAGGAAGAAAATGATTATGCAGAAGGGCCAAGTATAAGGGTAGCTGCTTTTTAAAAGCAGACGTTTTAAAAATAACGTGTAAAATTCAGCAAAGCTAGGGAATAGATAGGGGTTTCTGTCAGGTTGGAATGATAAATGGAAGGGCTCTAGTGGCCCTTCTGTTTGTTTAGACCTCTTGTTCCTGCTACAACCCTGCACAAAACTAGCATTGAAGTGTCTACTGTTAAAACATAACATAACCTGACAATGATCAGCCCAGAGGGCTTTTCCAAGAGAAGGCCATATTGTTCTGCGTGGGGAAGTGCTCTAGCACAAGATGTCCTGAGAAGTGAAGGAAAGCACCGAGTGCGGAAGGCTTTCCAGTACATTAGTACTATATGAAAGGGGCTGACCACTCGTGCATTAATATTGCCTGGTCCCAGAGACTGACATGTGGGAAAGCACTGCATCAGATTCTCCATAGACAGCTTGTTTTCTCCTTGTTTTATAACAACAGATACAAAGTGCAAAAGACACCAGATTTAACATTGCAGGGCCTGAACGCATTCTGTGTGTGGTTAAGACACTTAACTTTTATATTGTGCAGATGACTGAACAATTACAGATCCCATTATTTTTTTACTATGCACTATTTGTAAAGTCACTACAGAATGTTTACCTTGGGAACAGCTTTAACATTAAGCATATTATATACCAACAAGGCCATTTGTAGTTAAACAGTTTTCCGCTAATGGCTCTAAAGTATTCTGTTTTCGACTCCAGAGGATTTTTAAATGTCATGAAAGAGACTGGGTTTTATAATACATGTAAGATCTTTATTCAAGTAAAGTAAAGCAGCCTGATACTGTCTTGGAAACAAAATAAGAATGATGAAAAATTATCATGAAAATTAATATAAAAAAATAACAACAGATATTTTCAAAAACTCTACAAAGAAATTTAAGAAATGCTGCTCTGAATTTCTGTGTCTTTTTCTTTCTTTTCTGTTGTTTGTTTTTATGTAGAATATTATCATATCAAGATGTCTATTTATACATATTTATTTGTGCAGTGTAAAGAAACAGTAAGCATCGCATTACTTGAAAACTTTGTGGAAATGCATCTCCAGTTTGCCTGATTTCAACAATGCCTGAACTTCACCAAATTTTGCACATCTCAGGAAAGATTATGCTGTGGCCAGCAGGTTTTTCGCAGCTTGATTATTGGGCTTATTCACTTATTCACTGCAGATTTTTTTTTATGTCAGCTCTACTAACATGAAAGAGCTGGAAAGGGTCCACAGACATAATGCCTGACAGATAGTTGGTATAGCCCTAGTGCTTCCCCACACAAAAGAAGAGTGTCTTCTGCTTTTGAGATGAACAAACCTACACTCAGCTGCCTCTGACTTACAATATCTCAAGGTTGTTATGGTTGAGAAAAAATTAACTTATGAGCGATGAATAAAAACCAGAAGTGTGATGAGAGACATGTCAGTGTGATGCTTATCCCACCCAGCATTTTAGGGTCAGTTTTCTGTTGATTCACCATAACATACGCTAAGAATCACTGTTGGCTAATATGACACTGTCAGAGCCCGAATATTTTTTCAGATCCATATACAGTGATTGAACGTGATCAGTTCCCAAAAAATATTTTGGTGGATATTGTCTTATATTTCTTTATAAAACCAAGCTAGGAGGAAAAAAAATGCCACCTATCTGTAGAACTATGAAGACATCTTCTGTTATGCTGACAGTCCTCAAAAAGATTTTCATTTTTAAAGGAATCCTTGCAAGTAACATAATTTTCTCACATATAATGAATATTCCCTTTGCTATTCACTAGATCAATCCATGCAGTCAGACATACAGTGAAAGGATCCAAGATGCAGAGAAATTAGCAACAGAAAGAAATCAGCAAATCAACCTTTATGCATTTAATAGACTGCTGCACATCCCCTCCAGTTTCAAGCTCTGCATGAGCATATGTTTCCCCTTTTTTTTTTGTTTTCTAGAAAGCACTCAAGGGGCCTCTATGAAAGTAGCAGGGGATGACAAGTTGAGTTTGCCAGCACTTCCCTGTGCAGGTGCTTTGCTTAGTTTGTGGACACTAAGCTACATGAGTGATTCCTTCTGTTTACAGCTATGATACAACAGCACAAACTCAAGGAAAGTCTCTGTGCCACTGCTGGTTTTCCCCAATGTCTTAGAAATGATTAAATGTTCCCGTTGAAGCAGATAATGAGGAACTCTGTGGGAAAAGAGGATTTTTTTTTTCTGCATTTATATGCAGACTGTTTGAGATGCCAAGAATATGATTATTAACGTGCATGTAAATATTCTTGATTCACACAACATTTTTCAGGAATCAGTCCTAATTCAGATGTTGAAATCATGACTAGTTATCAGCACGTGGTGACTAGGTGATTATCTTGTAATTATAGTTCTAAATGTCATTTTATTAATTGTAGATTGATACAAGCTAGAAGGTGTTTAGCAAACATCTCAGTGTTGGAAATTATAATTGAGGGACATATCTCATTTCTAATTCTTGGGTTCTAGATTTTAAGGGTTGACATAATGGGGAATCTAGGGTGTGAAAGCCACCTAGGAATCCTGCTTCTCTTTGTCGTACATTTTCACTTGCTGTTTAGAAACTCTGGGCAGTTTCTTTTTCTTCTGCTTTACAAAAGCCACATTAAGAGAATACAATAGAAAAAGTTCTCACTGTGTCAAAGACCTGGCCACTGGCCTTTTGGAAATGCTGCATACAACCTAGGATGAATACCACAGCTCTTAATGTTAACGCTCAGTATTATTTTCCTCAATTTCAATTAAATGTCAGGATCCAACAAATAATCAGGAGGATTGGCAAAAAGTGCTTTCTTGATAATTACATTTTATATAAGTAATTAAATATGTATTGTAACATGGCTAAAGACACAAGTTATTGCTCGTTGGGATCCTAAACCATTGGGTGTTGAGTTGCTGCACCGGTGGATGTTTAATGATTCCAAGCAGAGGGGACAGAGGCAATGGAGGATGTGACAAACAGACAGACTTCCTGAATACGCTATTTGGTGTTGATGAGGCACTTCACAGAGGCATGCCTGCTGAAGCAAAGTAGGAATTTGAGCTGTGGCCTCCCACATAGTGGGTCTGTATTTTAACAACTGGGGTACTGTAAATAACAGGAATGCTTCCCTCCTAGGTCCCTTGTGAGACAGACCTCATCAGACCCTTGCACAGAAACACAGGAAAAGATGACTGAGTATTCCAGATGGTCGTAATATTCTGAATCAGATGAAAAGGGTGGCTTGAACCTCAGGCATGCTGGGCCCCTATTTTGCTTCATTTAAAAGTAGTTTACCTTAAAAGTTCTAGGATTTTGCTGTAGGACAGTAGGATTTCAACAGCTTCCTTTTCATGCTCTGCAAGTTCAGGGTCAATTCTGGAAGCAGTTTTTTGTTTGAATTGCTATGCAAAAGATTTATTCCTGAAGATAGTTTCCTTCTGAATCTTCTTGTTTAGGAACAAATCCTGCTGACTTTCTCACCGCAAGTGCAGTTTTCTGCTTGTGTATGGTCTCCTTTAACATTTTCCTATTTCAACAATATGTAATGAAGACTGAAAAGGTAATGTTCAAACACCTTTCTACAGGAATCACTCACTCTTCTTATATTGACTAGAGAATAATTCATCAGTTTCAGTCACAAAATGCAAATTTGATCTAACCCTAACTTGGCCTTGAAGACCTGTTAAAACTGAGTGATCTAGAGCAAACTGCAGTGCATCATAAGCGTCATTTTAAAGCAAGTGAGCATACACTTCAGGAAGTTCTGATAGACTATAGACACAGGGCCATGCTGAAAGGAAGACAACTAGAATCTTTATTGCTAAGGACAGAATTACAGTGAAGAGCAGTTACACAGATGTGCCAGAAAACCTAGTTTGGCCCACATTTATAATGGGATGGAAGAAATCTCATCCAGTTGTCAGAAACTGTTGTGTGTTTTTGCAAACTGGATACATTTTGAAAACAGGATAGCTCAGATATAAGAAACATTACATATCACTGTTCTGAAATGCTGTGGAGGAGTCACATGTAGTGAAGCTGTATTTCACTATGATTCAGTAATGTTCAATGAGTAACATTCAAATACAAGAAGGTGATTTGTATGCTGAAGGCTTTAAACATATTGTAGCCAGGATTTTTATCAGGAAATAGGAAGGAAGCAAGATTATAAAGTAGGTGTTGTGGTATTAAACCTCTTACTTAAAGTTCAGGCCATAACAGAAAAAGAGTGTTTACAGTAGAACACTACTTGCATATGACATGTATTCTCCAGTAAAGGAATAGTGTTTGGAAATCATGTGGGTATGAAACTATTGGAATAACAATGTTGTTTCAATGCAAGTTGTCCTAAGAAAATGGGAAATAAGAGTTTTACCTTCCACTTCTGACCCTAATATTTCTTCATCTCCATTGAACGTGTTTAACAACAATGCTGAGAATCAGATTGTTGAGCAAAGCTATTCAGTGGTCAAATGTATGTTGTCAGAGAGTTCATGAAAAAGTCATTAGCTCTCCTCCCCTCCTCTTTCACTGTCAGGCAGAATCATGTCATAAATACAGCCACTTGTCTAGCAGGATATCAATCTATCCAGGTATCAACCACTTCCTGTCTCTGGCCATATGTTTCTGTTATTTATGTCAAGAAAATAGCATTTACACAACCACTGCTAGTTGTTTACAGAAGTTTAACTCCTGTGATATAGTCCCGCTTGTGTTGCATGCTTTTAGCCCATAGATAATACATGAGATTGTACATTTTAAAATATGCTACCACATGCATGATAGAATAAACACAGACCTGAACTGACAGCACCATCTGCCAAACACAGTTGATGTCAGGGGAATGGTCTCTGCACAATATTCCACTGCTCCCCCATGAGATAAGGCTATTTTTTCTCATGGTATAACTACACTAAATTCAACTTGTTCATTTAGTACTCAAATTGTTAAAAATCTCAGAAGCAGAAGGGACTCAGGCCTCCTAAGAAGCACTGCAGAGGAATAGCGCAAATTGAACAATTCTCACATAGGTTTTTCTTGTTCTTACCACTAGTCACATTCTTGTTTACATACTTACACCAGAAATAAACCTGTAAGCAATGTATACACAACACCTAGATT
Organism: Pomatostomus ruficeps; assembly: GCA_013400735.1. Taxonomy (NCBI): domain Eukaryota; kingdom Metazoa; phylum Chordata; class Aves; order Passeriformes; family Timaliidae; genus Pomatostomus; species Pomatostomus ruficeps. The sequence continues at coordinate 3,415 of VYZT01072609.1, read as the reverse complement.
CTCAGTGCTCTGAAGTCATGGAAAATTCATAACATTAATCTTTAAATGGCCCATCTGAAAATTATATAGGGCAATCTGCTTACAGATGCAGTCTAGCTGCTTCCAGTGAGACATTAGCAAAAGTTGCATTTTTTTTCCTGCTAGAGACCCACATTATTCACAGTCACACACAAATCAAAAAGGTAAAGGTGATACTTAACTTTTTATCCTTTTAATATTTTAAAATATATAAATATTAGCCTGTTCATTTGGACTCCTGTATTCATTCTCTGGAGCTGGCTTTATTACCAGATTATTACATGGAGATAGCTGCTAGGATCAGGAGGGTAAAAACACTTTTGCATGTCCTACAACAGCAGCAAACTCAAAGGTGGGAGGTCCCCACTTATATGACAAACATCATTTACAAGGAAATGAAAGAGAGTCTGCACCCAATTTCTGAAGGAGTGCATTTCTACCTTCCAAACACCAAACCTTACAGTGCCAACAGACACAAGTGACCAATGTCCCTACCCAGTCACACTGGTTGGAAGCTATAAGGCCATTTCTTGGAATGAACTTAATGGCAATGACAGTCATCCACACTCCACACTGTGACAATCTTAAAACCTTACGTACTTAGAATAGCTATTGGTTGGATCTACCACACACCTGGATTTTCCCCTGCATCCTCTTTATGCCACCTCTGTGCGGACCCATGCAGCCAGGACATGCAAAAGTTCTGGAGAAACTGTCAGTCTCCTGGTGAATAGATCCATGCATGTGCAGAATGCCCAGAGTATTCTGGCTGCATCCAGCTCATTTTGCTTCCATAAGTTAGGGGTGCCAAGCATGTTTGGCACACTTCAGGAATGCCGGGGCAAAAATGTAAACTCTCCTGGCAGACAGAGGTTTGGGATGTCCACATAGGAGCTTGGAGCTACGCTTCCAAATCCTGGGTTTGCCTGGAAGGAGCTATCTCTCTCACATTGGAAGTGCTGGATTCTGTGTCGTCATGGAAATGCGAGCTTTGTTTCTGGCAAGGTGTCTTATCCTGGACCTGAAGAAACACTTCTTGACAAAAATGTTTTCAGAAATGTTCCAGAGGAAAGTTTTAGTTTGAATGAATCAGCTTTTTATAACAATAAACTTTTATTGAAGAATTCCTGACCATCCCTACTTGCTGGTATCCAAATTTCCATTCTGCACACTGAAATCAGATTGGTTCTGCTATTGTCAGGGCCTTCCCTCACTGCAGATGGCTGTGGAACGAGGTTTCTGCTGTTCTATATTATTATTTGATGTAACATATATAGCTTTTAATGTAATATTTTGTTTAATGTTAGGCATTCCTTGCTGTGTAATGTAGGTATTTTATTACATCAATTTTAAATAGGTTTATAAGGAGATAGAAAATGAAAGACATAAGCAGCTTTATTGTGATTCATTATAATTTTGATCACTATTTGTAAAACAAGATATCTTTGAATCTATCCTCCTCTAAGAAAGCCCCAAAGAAGCCAAGATTTTGTTTCCTCACTGATATGATTGATTTGAAAAGTAAAATAAATTTAAATTATCATATTCTCACATTAAGAAGTTGTAAAACATGCATATTTTCAATTTGTAAACATATGGAATTTTGGAGCATTTTGAATGTGACTATATTTAAGAACTTTATAACCGCAAAACTAATTTTGCCGTAATTTTGTACCACATTTTATTTATTCTCATCTCCTTCCTTTTGTACTATGTATATAGAGGCTACTGTGGATGAAAATTAAGTAGAATTCAGATTAAACTGTGACTTCCCTCTGTGGCAAATAAGTCTGATTGCAGGGAAATACTTATTATATGAATTTTTAAATTAAGCAGTTTCCTGACCTATTAAATAACAGCAATAAAGAACTGTTCAAGCAGACATTCACTTTGGAAATATTTGTGAAATCATCATGCTTTTAGATCAACTAATAACACTTCCCTTAATACTCACCCATATTGATGAAGGATATTTGTGGGTTTTTTTCACTTGACTGTATTTATTATTAAGAACATGGATGCTGTATTTAATACCAATTAAAATTTTAGTATTTGTTAATTTTTTTTATCAATAGAAGTCTTAAAATCCCTAACTTTTATGACAGTTGTTTTACTTCATATTAGCATTCAAACTAGCAAGACTTATATTCACATCTGCTGCTTATTTGTGAGACCCATAATTCTATAATTTCCAGATTTCAGTATATTCCTGCCTTAGCTGTGGCAAAAAAAAAAAAAAAAAAAATCTGTTTTCTTTTTTCTCTTGCTGGTCCCTATATCACAGCAAGGATTTCACAGGTATGAAAGCAAAACCAAAGTTATTTGGATCTGCCACAGTACAAGAGAAAGGAAAATCTTGCAAACAGGAAGATTTTTTAACAAATCTCTTGACTTGGACTTTTGGTTACAGTATTAATTTTGTTCATATACACACAGAGCAAATTTACAAATTACATATATACATGTGTATTTGTGTGTGTGTGCACTTGCAAATCCACTCCAAGGTACCCCATAGCATTATTGAGTTAGGTGTGGAACCATATCATTAGGGTTTATACTTCTGAGGTGATTATGGTTAAAACTGGTCTTTTTATAGGAAGCTTAATCTGAAAAACTGTCCTAGTGGTGCACTAACAGAAGGCCAATTGTGTATGGTCTGAATTTAGTGGGTATCACCACATTCCAAAAGCCCATTATAGGTATATTCAGGGATATCAGATGCTTCTTAAGGAGGTGACATTATATGTTTAAACATCAAAGTGATGTTAAATAGCTGTTATTAAGAAAGCAATCTGCCTCCTGATCCTGTCACTCCTATAGATTTAAATCATCTGTTAAAACTAACAGGAGTTCTCCATAAGCAAGGAATAAAAGATATGAGCTGTTATAAAACAAACAAATTCCCCTTCACAGATTTCTCAGCTATATTGGTCCTCATGAATTGGGTACCCAATAGGTGAATCAATAAGAATGCACCTCAGTAGATCACAGATTCAAATACATATTTAAAATATAGCTGAAAATTCAAATTACAACCTACCCGAACTCAGCTGTAAACATTATAGAATTCAAAGTGCAGTCTTACTGTCGAAAGGGGAAAAACATTATACTAGGGAAAAAGATCACTGCAAAAGCTGATATCTCCTCATAAATTAGGATTTTGAAGAATTCAAATTTTGGAAAGTATTATATACCCAATAATATCTGGTAGGCCAAAGTTTTTTCTTTGGTATTTTCTGTGAAAACACTTTTTTTTCAGGGGATATTAGAAGGCAAGGGGGTGGAGGAATAGTGCCACAATGCCTCTGGTAGGGGCACCAGGTGTCGCGCTTCTAGAGGCTGGCCGCCTGCTTCGAGGGTGTGGGAGAGCTGGCGAAGATCCAGCAGGGTTTCACCC
>VYZT01072546.1:0-13044 GCA_013400735.1 Pomatostomus ruficeps | reverse complement strand
TCTTGTATTTCCTCTGCTGCTTTCACTTGCATATTCCAGATAAAGGCTGCTGTGGGGAGATTTGTAAGTGCAGCGTTTGAGACAGTGACCTGAGGCAACAAATTAAATGTGGAAGATAAAATGTATTAAATGGCACTTAGGGGAGTACCTGCAGAAAAACAGGTGACTTCTGATAGTCTGGAATTGTATGTCTGTTCCCAAAGGGCCCCAGTGAAGATTGTAAGGGCAGCTGTAATACTGATGGTTCATAATTCTGAGGTGTAATAAAAGGATACATACTGCATAGGATAACCACTCCTAATGTGTACTCTCTGTAGGGGAAGGAGCAGTTCCCTGTGATGCGTAGTTAATTAGTACTTGGTGTTAGTTTAGAGTTTGTGAAGGGCAGCCAGTTCAGGTACTTATTAGGAAAGCTGATAAACTGTTTGACAGGAAGTATCAAAGCCTCATGTACTAATTGATACAACAGAATGTAATGCAGTTGTGAACCAGAGGGTCATGGGTATTTCATGTTTTGTTTAAAAATCCTTTATTTCAGAATATATTCCAAGTGCCAATATAAGCACTTGTGAAAGAACAGAGCTTGTGTTTAACCTGGCAGGAATCTGAACCCCACCCAGCCTCCTGCTCCCTGCCCTCCCCAGACATCGCTGGGGACACAGGGACTGTCCCCAGGGCTGGAGCACCTCCCCTGTGAGGACAGCCTGGGAGAGGTGGGGTTGTTCAGCCTGGAGAGGAGAGAGGGCTCTGGGCAGAGCTGATTGTGGCCTTCCCGTATCTAAGGGGGGCTTGTGAGGTGATGGGGACAGACCCTCTGGCAGGGTCTGTAGGAACCAGGCAGGGGTGATGGGTTTAGATTAAGGAAGACACATTCTGTGCTGTGGGTACTGAAACCTTGGCACAGCTTGCCCGGGGAGGTGGTGGCTGCCCCTGGATCCCTGGGAGTGTCCAAGGCCGGGTTGGATGGGGTTTGGAGCAACCTCATGGAGTGGAAGGTGTCCCTGCCCATGGCAGCTCATGAGATGAGCTTTCATGTCCCTTCCAATCCAAACCACTCTTGTGGTTCTCCTTTAATGGTTTTGAAAAATCTTCACCATAAAGGAACAGGTTTTATTCTTTTGATTAGAGGATAGATCCCTCAGATTTCATCTGCGGTGTTGAAAAAGCCTTCTGGATAGAACAGGTTAGTAGGTAGCAGGTATTTTGGGTAGTTTTGGTATTGGCTAACATGATTGGAGGGGAAAAAAGGGTTGGACTGACTTAGGAAAGGGACCCAAATTGTGAAGGACCCCACTTTACAGGCAAGTTTATTTAACATGCTGTCCTAATGAAAATTTTTCGTTGACCTTGATTAGAATGAAATTATGTATTTTGAACAGGTAACCTTGAAATGCTTCACGTAAGCCTAATCTTGTAGAAGGTAATGGAGGAACAGTTGCTGTGACTCTGGAGTTGCTTCAGTCTTACAACAGACAAAATGATCCTCTTAAGATATTCTCCTTGTGTTGAACAAATTCAAGTTCTAGAATTTTACAAATTACTGTGCTGTTGCATTTCTTTTTCTACCTTTTCCAGGTTACATTTCCTAACTTTTTTCCCTGTTTTTCTGTAGGCAATATGAAACAGTGGTGCCTCTGGAGGATTCTGTGGTGACTGAAGTCACAGCAACGCTGCAGGAATGGGCCGTGCTCTGGAAACAGCTGTATGTGGTAAGAGCAGTGCTCCTCTCCTTGCACATGTCCAATACCCTGGGAGAAATGTTCCCTGCCTTTGTCCGTTCAAAACCCATCAGAATCAATATCAGAATTGTTGGATTCCTTGTATTTAATGGGGGGTCCCTAACTGCGGAATCACAGATCATGTGAGAGTCACGTGGGCTACACTGGAAATTTCAGCAGTTCTGAAATTGTACCTTCAGATCTGAAAGCTTCATTCTTATAAAAAAGCAACAATTTTAAAGTGCTATTAAATATGTAAGAAGTAATATAATGTAATACCTTTGTAAGTCCCATCAAAGAGTTCGGAGAATTATTCAGCACAGTTTGTGAGTATTTGTTTTAGTGTCTAGAGTCTGAAAGGAGAAGAACTCAAACTGTGGGAGATTTATACAATTTTTCCTCCATAAATTAGAAATCAGCACGAGGATCAGTGTATGGAATTTTGTACACATCTATTTTATATAATTTTCAGTTGCTGCCACATAAGTTCTCCTACTTCTGCTGTCATCCTTCTTCTTGTCTTACAACCTAATAGCCAAAGCCCATGAAACAGCAGATAAAAACTTGAACATTTGAAGGTATTTTTTCCTGGTTTTTATTTTCTCTTTTTTAGCTTAGTAATTGCAAGCCTTAACTGCAGGATTAGGAGCCAGAACAGTAGGTGGTCTGAGCCTGCAGTTCCTTTCTCTCCTTCCTTTAGAGAAAAACCTCTCCACAGAGCTGCAGCAGCTTTGTTTCCTCATTTAGACCTGAAGTGACAACAGTTACATATCAGGGAAACAAACCCTGGAAAGATCCAATGCAAAGGCCAGTGCATCTCCAGCATCACCAGCTGTGTTCTGTGCTTCCTTCAAAAAGCAAGCAACTCTTACAAAATCAGTTTTACTTCTCTCGGTCCCTGTTATTCCATGGGGTCGTGTGTCCCTGGAGACATTTTCTTGGAAAGGAGCATCTGATCTGCTGGAGGAGGGGCAGGGAACATGGTCCATGCACTTTGTCCTTACACCTTTTACTCCTCCTTTTTCCATTGCACACGCTCACCTCTCTGGTGTGTGGGAATAAAGTGATCATTTCTGTTTTCTTCCTGCAAGATATTTTTTTTCCTTCCCCTTTCCCCAGTGTCAGCTGAAGATGACAACAGTAATATTGGCAATGGTATTAAATTGGAAAAAGGGGAATCATTCTACCTCCAAATGAGTTAAACTTCCTTTCTACTAATGTATTTCTTTTTTATTGTTAACACCAGTTCCTTGAGGGGAAGGAGAGAGAAAGCTTTAGCTATAAACTTTCATTTAGTGATTTTTCTTTCTGGGACTGCTTTCTATTGTAGCTCATTATATTTCTTATAACATTGCACAAAACATTATTGTATTCTTAAATAACAGGGGAAAGAATTTACTGTTCTCATAGAACTTTGGAAGGAGGCATCTGCTCCGTGACAAGAAGAAATTGGCAGAGCTTCTGAGTAAAAAATAGATTGGTTTGTGCTGTGGGGGTTTTTTTCCCCAAAATTTAAAAAAATTAAAAGTTCTAAAACAGAAATAATCACAGAATTGTTTAGATTGGAAGGGACTTCTTGAGATCATCTGCCTTCTCAAGTGGGTTCAGCAAGACCAGGCTGACAGGACTGCACCAGTCAGGTTTTGAGTTTGTTCTGGATGGAGACTCCCCAGCTTCCCTGGGCCAAGCTGCCGAGGTTTGAGCACCTTCAGTGATTTCTTATGCTCCAGGCCACTGAAGCAGCACCACAGCCTTTCTGACAGAAGAGAATTGACACCACTGTGAAGTGGGTAACAGACATTTGTCCCATCTGTGGTGAGCTGTGCTTTGTAAGCCTGAGGAAATGCGCCGAGGTGCCTGTGGCGGAGCTGGGATCAGGAATTTATCCTTGGGGTTCAGGCTGGAAGCTGTGTAAGGACATATCTTAAAATGTACTGAAGGACTAATGGAAATCCTTGCTTCTTGTGGGATCAGCACCAGCAGAAATTTTTATTATCCCCAAACTGTAATAAGAATCATGTAAGCAATGTAATTAATGTTATTTATCATGCTGCTGTGCCTAGTCAGCTTTGTGGAAAAGTTTCTTGCTGGAGGGGAGATCCAAGTGCTGGTGGTTGCACAGAACTGTCAGTAGGTCAGTGCCTGCCAAGGGCCCTTCCTGGTCAGTGGGGCTGCCCTGGGACCGCTGCCAAACAACGTGGGCAGCCTCTCTGAACATCTCTAAACAGGCTCAAACATTCATCTCACGCGTTTTGGTGAACTCCCTACCTGGATTGTGGCTTGAAAGACCAGGTTGGTTTCAATTAAAAATTCCCAGCAATTACCTCAGTGGTATTGTTGAGGTGCATTGTAAGGTTTGTGTTTGTCTCTGTCAGACAATAGGGGCTGGGATGTAATACCCAGGCAGCTGCAGCGATGAAAACACTGCCTGGAGAGGGATGTTGTGTTGTTCCAAGATAAGGAAGCTCTGCTGACAGGAAGCTGGAGGGAGGAGGAGGACAGTGAGAAATGGAAGGGTGAAGTAGAGCACAGCTTTGAGACAGTTGTAGAAAATTAGTTGGCGTAAAATATTGGGAATCTTCCTCCTTTCCTTCTGACCACAGAGAGTCCGTGCAAGTACTGGGAATAAACTGTGCCTGGGGAAGCTTGAATGGGTTTGAGTTACAGGAGTTGTGCAGCAATTTTAGTTTGGATGTCTAAGAAATATATATTAGAAAGATTAGCCTGAGATCATTGCATTGCACAGGGCTGTGATATTCTTGTAATTTTTGCTATCAAGGTGAAAGCCAAGTATTAGTCTGAGGAGAAAAAGGCATTTGTCCGTAATGAGTTCACAGAGAAAGGGCTGTGCCTGAAATGAATTTGAAATAGAAAGATGTATGATGTGTTCTTTGCTTTACTGTGATAACGAATTATGCTCTGAGTAGTTGGATTCTGGTCATATAACTCTTTAAATGCTGACAAACCAGCAAGTATTTTGAAAATGCCAGAGGTTTTTCTCCAGTTGGAAAGTGATAACAATAATACAGGGATGGAAACTCTCAGAATCTGTTACTTATATTTGGTGGGCTCCTTAGCAATAATGGTAATCTTGTTAAAAATTGTACATCTACTTAAAAATAATATTTTTTTATTAATTGAGTAATCAGGAATTGAACTTAAATATTTATTATTTAATAAAGGAGTAAGATGACACGACTTTTATGGTTCTGGGGACAGACTTCAGCAGGGCCCATAGTGATAGGACAAGGGGTAATGGTTTTAAATGAAAAGAGGGGAGACTCACAAAAGATACAAGGAAGAAGAATTTTACTGTGAAGGTGGGGAGGCCCTGGCACAGTTGCCCAGAGAAGCTGTGGCTGCCCCTGGATCCCTGGGAGTGTCCAAGGCCAGGTTGGACGGGACTTGGAGCAGCTGGGACAGTGGGAGGTGTCCCTGCCATGACAGGGGGCGGAACTGGATGATCTTTAAGGTCCCTTGCAACTCAAACCATTCTGTGATTCTGTGCAAAGAGCAGATTTTCCCCTATTTGAATACGAATTCGGTGTGCAGACAAGGCAGTGTCATGACACTGGAAAATGGAAAGCAGTTCTTTGCTTTCTGCTCTGTCTGTAGCCAGGCTGGATCCTGTATCCAGGCTCCTGAGATGAGCACTGAAACAATGAGATTTAGTAACTAAATTCGGACAAAAAAAGCCACTGTTCTATTTGACCTACTTGGTTTGGGTTTCCCTACTTTCGCTGCCGCTGTAAAAATCATTAGGAGGGAGTTCACAGTGTCAGCGTGGATCTCAGTGTTCAAAATCTGTACTCTGTTGCCACTGCAGGTGCTGATGGTGTGGGTGGGGTTACTGATAACCACAGCTGGCCAGATGTGTGCATTTGAGCACTGTCAGTAGGTGCTCAGACCCTGTATCTTGTGATTTTGTTTTGCCTGGCTCTGATACCCTCTGTTGTTCTTTAGATTCATTTGGACACAATAACGATGCTTTAGTGGAAGCCTGAGGAATTCAGAAGAGGATTTTACTTATTGCTTCCCAGTATTGCAGAGGCTCTAAACAAAAGATGCCAGGGATTCCCTTCCCCAATACTGCACTTAATTTGGAGTGGAGGAGAAAGGAAAAGTGGGATTATTAGTGTACCACTCTAAGATGCTGAGCCTGTTCTTTTGCCTTCTCCAGAGAGACAAGGAAGAGAGAGCAGAAAAGCAGGAACAAACCTTGGGGAGACTTGTTTAGGCACAGAGGTGGATAAAGATGCAAAATTGCATTTGCCACAGTGGAATGGGTGTGTGCAGCTCTTGGGTGGTTGCCCACACCAGTGTACTGACTTCTGTTGAGACAGCAAAATGATACCAGTAAGGTTGTTAACTTTCTCTCTTACCCTGTATGTGTTGATAAGATTTGTTTTTTTTATACTACTTCTAAATAAAGGATCTGCAAGTTCTCTGTAAGCTTTTGTTAATTAGGTCAAACAAGACTCCTGTGAGTTGTTAAGTCAGCTAAGGAGATCACTGAAACTCACTGTTGGTGCACAGGAGCTATTTTAACTGTAAAAAAAATTCCTCAGAGTCTAAGATGTGATGTGAGGACTATTTTTGTTGAAAGAGCAGATGACTGTGGAGAGACCAAACATAATTGCCCAATTTAGAATTTGTTCAGATCAATAACGTTCATTTGCTGCTTTTATGCAAAGGGGAGCGGGGGATGTGTGGGGTGACTCTTGTCTGGTTTCAGGAGTAAGACCTAATGGTGTTGGGAATAGATGGAATTTTTGCCAGCTCAGTGTGAAACCAATTTCCCATTGGCTCCTTTTAAATTTCCTGAGGGATCCTATTAAGGAACAGAGTGGGTAGCAGGATTTGGTGCAATTGCAGCTCTGTGATTTGGGTGGTTTTGGGTGTCCTTAAAATTGAAGCGCTAGTTAAAACTCGTCTTGAAAAATGCCATTCACTGAATCACTAAGGTAGTTTACTCTTGTGGGGAGTGTTCTGTGAGACATTTTTATTCAGTGAGATGTGCTTTGCTCCATATCTGATAAAACATGGAACTGCTGATGTATTTTTTGAAATATGTAGACAAGAAAAAAATGTGACACAACCTAAAATGGATGTGTTGCATCTGAGGTCTGCATCAGAAGGTCTCCCTTCAAGGAACAGAATTTCTTCAAGTCGAGGCTGAGCATGTTAAATACACTCTTAAATTCCGAGCAAGCAAACTCCTGGAGAGATGAGATGTTTGTACCAAGACAGATGCACAGAAACAGTATTGCTTGTGTACATGGCCCTCTTCCCTCTCTGCCATTTTCACGTCATTTTCAAGGTCACCTGCAAATCGAAAATTCCTTTAGGGTGACTGTTCGGGTTTGTGAAAGAGACCTTTTAAAAGAATTTGAAGAGCTTGTCTGGCCTCAGTTGGCACTAACAGAGAAACTCAGAGCTATCAGTTTAGAAGGCAGGACTCTGGATAATAATGTTCAGCAGTGTTATGGGTATTTTTATATCTTTCTATGTTTGGAGTGACGGATGGATCTTCATGGAGTGACCAGGAGCTCAGACAGGAGTTTGAGGCAGCTGATAGTCTCATTAAATGCTGCACAGCATGTAAGGGAAACTAAGAGTAAATATTCCACTTCCAGGAGCATCCAGTTCTTCAGTTCCTCAGAGGGAACAGCGCACTGAGAAATCATCTCATTGCTTAGCAACTGAATCTGAGGCTTTTAGCAGATTTGGTATTTGATTACTAGAAAATACTTGAAGATTTTCCTTGATTGGTTTGTGATGGGAGTGTGCAGAATGATTAGGAGAATGCAGAATGATGAACTCCTCAGCATTGTATGCTGAAGGTGGATGTTTTTATAATTCAGTGTGTTTACTCATGGAGGAGGAAGCTGGAGATAAATCACGGAATGTCCCAGGTTGGAAGTGACCTTGAAACATCATCTGGCCCAACGAAAGGGATCCTGCATGAGGTTGTGGCACCCTGTCCTGATCCAGTGAATGGTTGTTCTTATTGTCAGGCATTTCTTCCTTACGCTGGGATGAAAACTCTGCTGGTGCAATTTGTACCCACAGCCCCTTTACTTTTCCCTGCGTCTCCTTGGGGACAGAGCCTCCATCCTCTGTGGGACGGGATTCCCAGGGAGAAGGGACCCAGCTGCTCTTGTCTTTCCTCACAGGACAGGATCCCCAGCCCTTGGATCCTCTTTGTGCCCCTCCCCTGGACCTGCTCCAGTCTGGCCCATTTTTCTTGAATTGGGGGGACCAGAATAAAGAGCTCAGTGTCAAAGTGTCACAGTGTGGTTTATATCTGCTCATTGTTTTAGACAATCAGAAGGTTTTGTAGATAAAATCAGAGACTTTCATGCTGCTTAGGTGTTGGAAAGTTGAGTGGAAGCCCTTCTTGTGCTTTGTTAAATTCAGACTTGAATTGATATCAATTTATCAGCCATTGTTTCTTGGAGGTCTTTAGTGAATGCCGTGACCTCTCTCTACATTTCTTCCGTGGAAGAGGAGCACTCACACAGAAATTAGACTTAATATTTATTAGGTTCCTGCTATAAAATGCAATCTATTTCAGTACTTCTCCCCATAGCACTAACTTGCTGAAGTTCAGTTCAAGTGCTTCATATTTTAAGGTTATAACAGGTTCCCATAATTATTATTTTTTCCTTCCTTAATTTTAAGAAGTTCAATGCAGTCAGTCTCTCCTAGTGATTTGTGGAAGACTCTGAGCTTCAAGGAATTCAAAATAGGTGTAAGTTTTTAGGAGAGTAAAATAAGATCAGTTTGTAAGCAAGTTTTATACCATTAAAATCTGAAAAATTGCTATAATTGATTTGCTTTGAAGACCACAGGATTTTATGGCAGTTGATTGGGTTTGGAGAGCAGTATAAGGAGCCATATATGCAGTACCTTTCCTTTACTGCCACATACAGATTTATGGTATCATTTAAGATTATTAGGATCAACTAGACAAGTTTTATGTATTTTCAAACAAACACAAGGTTGACGATAAAACAAAAACTGCAAACTATCAATCAAACTGTGTGGGAGGAATATGTGTGTTGGGTTACCATGGAGATGGATAGATTTTAATAGATTTTAAAAGTAAAGACAGAATTAAATGTAAGTCACCTTCTGGTGTCCTTTGCAAGTCCTACTGTGACAAACTTCATGCAGGGTGTTTTTATAATCTCTCGCTTTGTAGGGAAATGTTATTTAGTCATTGATTTGGGAGGTTGTAATATGCTCTTTTATTTTGGTAAATAAAGCAGAGTAGTTGTGTTACTGATACCGACATTCACAGCAGATCCTGTGGGGATTTGGAGGGGGTTTTGAGATTAAATTTTTCAAGTCTTAGCTGGGTTGTAGTTACCAAAGAGCTCTTGCCTCTTGGAGCAGCATCCAGCGTGCGTGCTGCAAACGGTGTTACAGCACACACGTACAGTGCTTGTGGGGTGTTAAAACAAGGGAATTGGATTTTATTGAATGCCTGTTCAGGACCAGCTGGGAAAAACCAACAAGGAAACAGAATTTACGCAGGGGAAACCAGTGGCTGACCTGCAGATGTTTTCAAAGTTTCTTTTGCACTGTAAACACACTGAACACTGAATTACATTAAGTCAAGGGAAAGAAGATTTTAATTTAAAAAAATGACCAGAAGTTTGTCTTCATCTGTCAGTGGAGAGATTCACCTGAGCTGGTCCAAGTCTGGTGATGTTACAGAACTGCATTTGAAATAGAGGCTGGTTTAATTTAATATTCCAAAGGTGTATTTTGAGAAAACACAGTGGTTTGGTTTGGGTTTTAAAGACCAGAAAATTAATTGGGGAGGATAAGGGCTGGGGGAGGCTGGCAATCTGGCTCTTTGGAGTGAGAGAGCAAGGTGCTGTGCATGGAGAGAGCTTACGAGGGAAAAGGCTGATCATCCCTGGTGGGTATGTATTGGAACTAAAAAGACAGTTTGGATTTCACTTCATAGAAGACAGAAATGGTTTTTCAGTAGAAAAGCAAAGAACATCTGTCCTTTTGGCAGCCTGCATGGCACTGTGGTCCATGCGGTATCAGGAAGTGTCCTTCAGTCTTACCCTGATTTCTGTCACTTTCTGGTGTTTCTGTCCTTAAGACAGAGAGAGAAAAAGGCAACTAGCATATAGCAATTCTAATGGCTAATAACTGCTGTAATTTTAATATTTATATATGTAACAAAATTGTATTTGTATTTTAAGAGGAGTGTGTAGCAGAAAGTTTCACAGGTGGGAGGGGTAGAAAAATCAGTGTTGTATGGATCAGCGTAGCACAGGTGGACTAAATCCTTGTGACTGGAGTGACAGAGAGCAAACGCTGTGGCTGCAGCAGGGGACAGCCAGCACTTGGCCTGCCAAATCTGATTACTCTGCATTGTTGCATTTGGCTGAAAAGGAGGCAATGGTTGATAAACAAACAGGAATAAAAATGCATCTTAATTTAAAAACTCAGTAGTAAGCCTGGAAAATGGATAGATGGTTAATTTTACATGAGGTGTTGAAGGGAAATGAAAATACTTAAGATTATTAAAGATCTGTTTCTTCTTTCTAATTTCAACTTCCAGCCACATGACTGTGGATGTGCTGTAGGGATAATTGGTAAATTAAAACTGTCCTAGAGGTATAAGCAGGGTGGCAAAGGCAGACATCCAGGAACCAGGGAAACACTCAAGTTCCCAGCCCAGTCTAATTTTTCTGTGAGGGGTCTGGGTTTGTGGTCACCGTTTGGTAAGGAGGCTGTAACCCCCAGTCCTGGCATGGCCCAGTGCTCTCCAGGGAACTCTGAGCGGCACTTCAGAAAGAGGGAGAGCCGCTCCTCAGGAGAAGGAATCGCAGAGCTCCCTCAGAGAGGGTTGTGGCCTCCCAGCTTCCCTGCTGATATTATGGAGATATCACAGCCTGGCCACACAGAATCATTGCACAATTCTGTACTTCAGTCTCTCTGTAAAACCAAGGTAATACCTCTCTAGTCTCGCATGTGTTTTCATAAAAATACTGTAGGTTTGAGCACTTGGATGCTCAGTGTTATGTAGAAATATTAGGAATGGGAAATATCTACCTTGATGGTAAGGTTTGAATAATTTTTAGTGAACTGTACCTTGAACTACGAATGGTGATGAAAATCTGAATGGCTGTTCCTGGGTCAGTCAAAATAAAGAGAGGTTCTGCATGTGGTCATGCAATTAAAAATACTGTAAAGCACAGGCAGAGGGGGCAAGGCTAATTTCAGTTGTTTATCCACATTTTCTTGAGTACTTGACTTTCTCTTTAAGCAGATTTCTCGTAACAGTTTCTTCGTGAGTGGTGGAATGAAAAAGGGGAAAATGAATATAAATTGTATCTTTGGAAACTGCTCACGTAATTTCTTAAATGGTTGTTGTTACATCTTATTTTTAAGCTAATAGTGATTGATGGCCTTTGGAGCAACGTGTTCTCCTTTCAGAAATTCTGCTGTCTGTTTCCTAAAGTTTTATTGGGTAATAGAAGTTAATCATGCTATGTTTTACACACAGAGAGTGTTTAAAATAGAAGGAATCCAAAGAAAGAAAAATAAAGAAAATTGGAGAGGTTTCTGTGAGGGTACTGGAACTCAGCTTCTCACATTTTTTGTTTTCATCTTCCTGTAAATTTTATGGAGGTTTTGTTTCAGTTTTAATTTAGAGTAGAGCCTTGTGCTTGCTGGTCATAGATACAGCTTTGGGTTCAGTCATAAAAGCTGAGTAAATATAAAAAGGATGCTGATTGCCAAGTTTGATTTCAAAGTCTTCAGTTGCTGTCACTGCTATCACTGTGCTGTTTAGTGAGGAAGATACTCTCTGATTGTATGCTTATCCCTGAAAATAACATACTGCCTTTGAGGAAAAAAAAAAATCTGTCAGGTGATATGAAGAATTAACTCCAAAAGATAAATGTATTTTGAGCACCCCAACAGTTTATAAAACAAATACTCTTTTTTTTTTTTTACTGCCAGTGCTCACTGCCACTAACAGGTCAGGATGCAGAGTGTTTAGATGAGATCCAATACATATTACAGAAAAAACTGTCTCTGGAATAATGGAAAACATAAATCATGTCTAGGACTGTATTTTCTGATAATATACATGTGGCTCTTTGTTTCAGTGGCGTGCTGTGGATGTGGTCTCTGGTCTGTGTTGCTGCAACACCGACTCCTGCGGCTGCCAAGGGCACAGCGAGGGCTGGAGGGAGCCCTGCCCAGCCAAACCCGGCATCTCCCGGGCTGTGGCTGAGGGGCTCTGGGCTGTTGCACAGGCAGCTGCAGAGACCCAGGAAATCCAGGAATCCTCCCCTACTGTGGGAATGAGGAGGAAGTAATAGCTTTGGGTCCAAAGAAATTTATTTGCTTTTGAAAGTGGTATTTAAGGCCTACGCTTCAGCCAAAGTCTTACCCACAGCAGTTAAGGTTGTGTGCTCCTGTGACTTGGCACAGGGCTTCCTAGGGCTTGTATAACTATATTAATTCGTTCTTTTCACTGTGTTTTGCTGAGCTGGGTGTGAGTTTTGCAATCTCCCTGAGCTGAAAAAGCTTCTCCTAAATCTGGAAGATGCTGAGCCCCGAGTTCGTTATCTGAAGTGTGTGTTTGTTTTGTGAAGCGACAGAAGCCTGAGTTCAAAGCCCGTTACAGAGCAGGGCAAACAGTGGTGTCTTTTATGTTCTTCGCTGTTCAAGCATTGGCTGTTTGATCTAAATTAAATTGCGGTTGATGGAGCAGATTTCAGCTTATTCTTTCTGATGCATCCTCGGAGTTGATGGGGAGTTTGTGAATGCCTGTTCTGTAGTCTGTGCAAGAGGCATTCAGGAACGGAGCTGAGCCTGCATCCTGTCACAAGCAAAGGGACACTTATTTCATCCCCCTCTGGACTCTGCACACTGCTGTAGGGCAGCAGTGCTGCTGAGAGGGACAGTTCGTGTCCTGCTGTCCCCTCCTGCCCTGGGACATTCCCAGTGCACCCCCAGGAAGCAGCAGTGGGGTGGGCACGGAGCAGGAGCAGCCTGGACGGTCACTCTGCAGCTGCCCAGGGGTCTGAGCTTCCCTTTTGTGTGATCCAGGGCTCAGTGCCCTCCCAGTGGTGCTTATCAAAGGTGCAGGGTTATGATTGTGATATTGCTGTCAGTCTTTAATTTAAGAATAATTCTTCCGAGTTTCTTTTGTGGGTTAGTTTAAGCTCACTTGACTGTGTACAGGTGTTGGAGTCCTCAAAGTGATCCTTGTGTTGTTACACTTCCACATGATAACTGACAGCACCTAATGATCTTTTAGGGTAAGATGTTGTCCTGAGTT
>VYZT01072463.1:0-19825 GCA_013400735.1 Pomatostomus ruficeps | reverse complement strand
CTGAAAGTAATTATTCACTGCTAGCTGGCATGCATGTAACTGGGTATTGACCAGGGAGCACTGCTCATTTTTGCTATACAAAAATTTAAAAAGGTTTCAAAATAAGATAGCTCACTTTCACACTGTCTTACATGCTTTTTTGAAAGTGGAGTACAGGAAAGCATAAATAATTTTTTGGTTACTCTGACTTTTATTAATTAGAAAATTAAAGATCTATTATTAATTTTGAAGACCATGTGACAGCCTTCAGAGAAGAGGAGGAAGAAGAGGAAATTAAATTATTATTATGACCAGCACACAGAACCAGAGATGAGGATAATCAAATACTGAAATTTAGTAGGATCCCTTGGATCATACAATAAAATAGTAAAGAAGTACTTCCACTGGAAGAATGAAGATGATTTCCTGAGTTAATTTCTTTTTTTTCCCCTTTTGATTTTTTGATGATCATTAGTGTATCTGAATAGAGACAAGATTCTTGTACAGTTTCAAAAGGAAGAGATGATATTTTGAGCTCAAATTTTGACTGAAACTTGATGAGGGAGAAGGACAAGGTAGGAATTTTCCTACTTAATTGTGGAGTTTGTCTTTAGGGGAAATTTGCTGAATCTACTTGTGGTGTTGAGTCCCAGGCAACTTCTAAGCATCCACAGAGCCATTTGTTTGCCCCCCAGCCCCAGCAGGATGGGAGGAAGAGCAAACATGAGAGAACTCTTGGGCTGAGGTAAATACACTTTGGCAGGTGAAGATAATAAAATTAGCAGTGCAAAGGCAATCCTTCACAACCTCCCAACAGCAGTCCAATGCTCAGCCAGCCTCTGGGGAATAGCCACCTTGGAAGACCAAGTGCCCCAGTTTTTACGGCCGAGCATGGTGCCATATGGTATGGGATATCCCCTTGACTGCCACTTGCCCACACCCAGTTTATTCACTGGGGTGCTGACTGGGAAGAGGCCTTGAAAGCCTTGAAAATGTGCAAGATTAGCATGTTAGCCAGAAATACAAAACACAGCATTACAGAAGCTCTTAAGAAGACCCAGACCCTGTACGCTATTCAATAGCAAGTTTCCTTCCTGCAACAGGAATGCTTTTCCAGGTCCTGCATAACCATGACAAAGAGGATATCGCCCACAGAGAAGGACTTTCAGTATGTAAGTTTGACTAGTTTCTGAGATTTGAGTTTTCTGATTTTCACAGAGCTTACATTGAAGAGACAAATTAAAATATCCTCCCTGGAAAAGACCAAGATCTAGAATAGCTACTTGCTATTGAATATCAAACTACTTGTTGGAAGCAGTAACTTGTGTTTGTGGTCTGAAAGAGATTAACCTGCTACAGTTTAAGAAAGGACTAGTTGTTAATAAGACTTTCTGTGTAGGTTGAGGTGGTAATATGGTTCTTCTTTCAGTCCTGATCAACAGGATTACCTCATCCAAAGGAGAACAAAAAAATCTTGAAGGTGATGAAATCTTGAAATTCAATCCTTCATTGTGGGAATATAAAATGCCCTACATGTAATTTGGGCTTCAGCTTAATAAGGACGTTTCCTGAGTGAAAGTAGGACCTTGATCACTTTTCAACCAAAATGGCCTTCATCCCTCTCTAATGAGGCAGTGACAACAGGTACTTGCTTCAAGGATGAAACTCTGTTAATGGCTTTCACAGTCATCACACATTAGACTTTTGACCAGAGGTTCTGGCCTAAGCAAACAGTGGATGCATATATGCACTCTTGCTGAGCACTGAAGTGACAGGCTCAAAACAGAATTAATGTTTTCAGCAAAGGAGATGAAGAATCACTCAAAACCAGTCTTGTAAGGGAACTGCTGCAGGGGAAAATCAGTCAGCCTGGATGAACTAGGCTGTTTACCACCCTGAATAACCTGACATGCATTTCTTCACTTTGTCTACCTGAAAAACAACATTCAAATGCATGGATATATTACCTGTAAATGGCAAATAAGCTAGTGTAAATCAGTTCACAGAAATCATGGAGTTATGCTGACTTATACCAGCTGAGGATTTGATTGTATTCATAGATATCTACACAAATGATCACAGAAGAAATGATCTCCTTTCATATCTTCCATTGTTCATATTTTTTGTTTATATTCTACAAGTTAAATTCATGCATATTCTTTAGAGTATTATGCAATCATATGTTTTTTATACACATATATTCCATTTTTAAAAATGGCTTTAGTTAAAGTCATGTTCTTTTATTTGACTGTACTCCTTCTTAAAAGTTATTAAGGCTCACTAATTTTACAAATATAGAATCATAATCTTCTATTAAGAAAAAGTTCAAGTGGCAAACCTTTCACCTCCCGTTGTTGCTCAGTGTCAAATGGCAAACTATTTCCAAGGACCTCTGGATTTCCACTATCTGCATTTGACCTGTGTTAAATATTCTCATTATAGTTGATTCAAATGAATAGAAAAGCTTTGCCTAATCTTGTAGCACTCGGTCAGGCCGGCTAGGCCGAGGAGCCCAAAGGAGAGCCAAATAAAAGACCACACCGAAACAGCAGACGGAGAGGGCAGAAAGAGAGAGAGGGCAGAACCCTCTGCCTTTATTTATATGTTTTTACAAATCACCGTGGATTGGAGGTAGAAATCAACACCTCTTAATTCCACTGGTCAAAGCATCAATCAATCATATTTCTCCACCCAGTATAATGGAATGATAACAACACAGACAGTTAGCAAAACATAGATAGTTGTCAAGAAACCATGGCCATGTTTACAGAAGAAGTGTGAGAAAGTATTACAGCTTTTGAGAAACACTGAGAAACTGCAAAACTCAGGGCAACATAATCTGAACACAGAGGAATGAAATGCACTAGGCACAAGACGAAAGACCCACTAGCACTGTGCAATTTGATGTACTGTGTGTTCTGAACGTGGGCCATAAAAGAAGCCTGAGTTAATATATCAAACTGTGAAACATTCAAAATAGCATCTAGTAGAAAAATAGATGTTATGAACCTGATGGGACAAAAAAGGGAAACAGAAACATGCATATTCTTCCTACTGAATTTTTGATAGGCATAGGTACTGGCTGTCAGTAATGGTATTCAAAAATATTTAGTTTTCTTCTGGTAATATTATAAATTATATTAATTAACCTATGTGAGATTATACTGGAATGTAAACGTAGCAGTGTTCTAATCTCTCATTTTTACAATACTTGTTTACTTCTACTACTCATATTTTGACTATTTTGTTCAAGAAACAGGTAAAAGGAGACCAATTAAATTAATGTTACCTATACTAGATACCATTGTCTATAGGACACAGAATTTACAACACTTTTTGGAAATCTAACAATTGTATTAAATAAAGATATTAACCAATACATATAATAAATCAGACAAAAAAGTGTACCTGAATATTACTGGCTTAGAAACATCTGTTCAGGATGGTGAAAAAATACATATCTTCTCAGAGAAATCTGGGGACATTTTTTAATATTCCATTTTAAGTTTTATAGTCTTTTTCCTATAAGTGCAAGAGGTTCTTAAACCTTTGGCCAGTCCTTTGCAGCAAGAGAAATCTTCAACTTCCACTATCTGAGCAAAAGCTACTTCTGTTGTACTTAGGATAAAGTGTTAGAGAATGCATGAATTTTATTTAAATTCATGACAGTCTGTGTACTTCAAATAGTACAGGAATGTCTGAACAATGCACAGACTGCTATTACAGCTGCATGATGCCATTCTAAATGACTGCCATGAAAACACACTAATTACTCCAGGAAACAACTGCATGTAGCTAGACAGATTCTTGTTCAAGATTTAACTTGTTTAGAACTTGGGACCTGCACATTATTTGTAAGGCAAAGTGGAAAAGCACAGGGTAGCACCAATGGTATTTACAGGAGTGTCAAAGAAGGTACAATACAGAAGCTCCCTGGAAGGGGCCCAAATGCCCTAGAGGACTGCTCTTAGGTATCTTTCAAAAATCCTAGTTTGGGCACACTTAGATCTTTTGACATCTAAACAGTTTGTAAATCTGGTCCAAAAGGTTTAAATTTAGATTTTTGAATTTGGCATCAAGTTACCCGAATGCTGAAATAAGCGTGGAACCCATTCACAATATATATCGGATAAAACACTGTGAATCTTTTTTCCATCACTTCTGCATTACACACTATTAAGACACACATTGTCAACAACCTGACTGGCATTCCTGACAGAATGAAAGTCAACTACAGCACTCTTTGCTGGATTTGAAACAATCATGGGATCACCACTCATCCTGAATTCTTACCATAAAAAAATGAAAGCTTCTGTCAGAAGATGGGCTGGAGAACTTTTAAAGTTTGCAGTACAATTGCTCAGAAATTTATTGGTGGGAGAATACCAGACTAAAAATGTCCAAATGCAACTTGTGTTATAAAAGTCAAAAGATACAAATTTTTATGTCACAGGAAGTATTTCACCAAGTAGATTTCTTGTTATTGAGGATGAAAAATACATTGGCAGCTGCCTATTATAATAACTCAGAGGGGAACTGACCTATAATATCAGAATTTAAGAAAAAAATACAATGTGTAAAATGATTTGCTGAAAAAATGATATAATGACCTTAGTGCTATTAATACATCTTGCTATTACATTTAAAATTATCTTTCTATGCAACTATCTTCTAACCTTAACAAAATATATTGTTTTCACTGTCTCAAAATCTCCCTTCATCAAGTTTTGGGTTCACTTACAAACTTTCTGTTGATAACAAAACATTGTATACTAAATACACTAAAGTATTTCCCTATAATTTTTTTCTTTTTTTTTAACAAATAAATCAGAGATAATATTTCAGATAGTTCTGGAAAATCTGCCTCCAAGTTTTGTATCTATTTCATCCAACCAAAATAAGAACTGAAACTAATTTTTAGTATTCAGACATTTTTGTAAACAAATGTATTTCAAAAGCAGCAAATGGCCTCAAAATTTTTCTGTGAGGAAATTAATGTGCTCTTAACTCACAGAAAGATTTAATTCACAGTACTTTTCCATGAAATATGCAATTGAATAGCAACAGTCTAAATGAGTATTTATTACACAGCTTATCAGAATTTATATATTGTATTGATCTAGCTATACCAAGTCTTGCTGGGGATTAGCAAGACTTAAAAAAAAATAAAACACAGCAGTTAAGCAAGCTGGAATGCCTGAAATCTTGAGACAGCACAGCATGTTTCTTCTTCGTATTGGTGAGGATAATAAGAGAAAGCAAAAACCAAGCATTCAGAGGTAGAAAAAAAAATGTAATCATGATCTTGACCATCTCAGTTAGCCTAGGGGAGTCTGTTATACAGGCAGAAATACAATCCATCACTTGAAATACTCTAACCAAATACTACAGGGATGTCTCTGTGTGGAAAGCTCACGGGTAGGGGAAAAAGAAGGTAGGGTGGAGATTGAGCTCCCAACTAAATATAGTGGGAGTACTGTCTAAATGGTGCAACTCAAGCTCTACTGAATAAAGTGCATTCACAAAGTAAATTAATAAAATTTTGCAGGCACAGTCACTGTTATATCATTATACAATAATTATTTGGAATATTTCCATCTATCAATAATGCCATCTGTCCCACCCAATACAAATGGACTACAACCCATCTGGCTTATTTTTTCTATTGATTACTCTGCTGAATGAGTTAGCAAAATCACTTATAAAATCATCATATTACATGACACTGTCATTAAAAGATGTGAAGTAAAGAAAAACACAAGACGAGACTTAATTGGAAAACTGTCAGTGCTTCTTCCAAAAAGTTTTAGCAATGCTATAATCTTATTTCCTTTTTTTTGGCTACTTAAAAAAACCCAAAAAGACACAAAGCCCAAAAACCCCCTAAATGCTAACTATTGGATTAGATCAAAACTGTTCTATCACACAATTGCCACCTCTCCTGACTAGGTATGCTAGAGAAGGTCCCTAAATTTATCTCCTCAAGCGTGTCAAAATGTCCCTAAGTATGCCTGGCAATCATAAAGAAACTGTGGAAGGAATGGAACTTAAAAATAGGGTGATAGAAAGCTAATGATGGCTGGCACTTGTATTTGTTAATTCCAATAAGTCTCCTAGGTTTTGGGTTTGATTATTTGTTTGCATAATTGTCTTTATGCTATTTTTGCAGCTTCTGTTTTTTTCTTCTGATTTTAACCACTGCTTCCCTTAACTATATTTTAATTTCTCCAGCAACAGAAATGCAGTTTTATCCACCTACTGAATTAAATGCTAACTTTGGCTACTTCACTCTAGATCTTGGTTTTTACAATACTTTTTTAGTTTTAAAAAAGGAAATCTCTCTTGTGTACATTCAAAATGCTGATCCAAAGATCCTTAGCCCAGTGACTTAGAGGTTGTTCTTTTGAGTGAACCCTTGGTGGGGGTGCTTTCTCATCCTTCTCTCCCCCCTACTATTTTTCTTTCTACCAGAACCTTACATCCCTGCCCCAGATTTCTGTTTCCTCTGTCACCCTGAATGGCTTTTCCAGTGACGCTGCAACTCAGAGGGACATATGAAGGAAGAAGAGAGAGGAGCAGGGGCTGCATCCCAGCTCTAAGGACACAGCCCTTGATGACTGTGGGTAACAGGGGCTGAGGGAGGCTCAGGGGGTTAGACTGTAGGGTTGAGGCTGCAGGAATGGTGCTGGGAGTGCAGATACTGAGCTGACATAAGGAGTGAGGGAAATCAGGATGACAGGAGTAGAAAAAAGTTGTGTAAGAAGGAAGGAACGATGCTTGCATAAGGAAAGGACCAGAGGCTGAGTGACTGAAACAAGTTAGAAGGTGCTAGGGGTTCCAGCCTGCTTACTGTTACTGTTTGCTTCCTCTCTTACAATCCCCTCCCATCCCTGATGCTCACTAGAACCACTTCTCTAGTTACTAATATATGAAATATGTCCTCTGAAAAAACCAGATTATTCTGAAATATACTTTTTATAATTTATCAAAATTAAAAAAATTAGATTTATTTAAATATAGCTTATCTTTCTCTTTGTAACTCAAGAAGTTTCTAAAAGACAATTGTCACCAGAAATATTACAAGAAGTCTTCTAAGTCCAGCTAAGTGTGTCTGACCCTGTGGCCTTATCTCAAATGAAGCTTTGATCAACTGCATGTTCACATCCAGTTCTTAGAAGTAAACCTTTTGTACCACATAAACACATCCAGAGAACAACTCTCATACTTCTCTTTATATTGTGTGCTGTTAGGTCCAATTCATTGGTGTCCCAAACAATTTGTATAATCCCTTTTGTGCTTTACTGTCTAGTGCCATCAAACATGTAAAAGGATTCAAGTGAAGTTGCTGAAAAGCATTGTTTGGGTAGAAGATATCTCCCAGGTATCACCATACGACAGAATGCTAAAGTTCTTGTGCTCTAAAGAAAAACACCTTTGGCAGTTCTGATGCATATGATTTAGTCACCATTTTAAATACAATTATCTTAATATACCATTGCTTTGCTACTAAATACAGAACATTCAACAAACAGAAATATAGAGTCTAAATTCCATCTTTAAAACAACATTATCATATGTTTTATAATGTATAGCTTACAAAAAATGAGTTCTGAGCGGAACTATTTCATTTGCACAAACTCCATTTTTCATGGATGACAGAAGGAAAACAATTTCAAATGAGAAACCATTTGTTCTTATTAACCAACCTGTAGGTTGCTACTGGTTCAGGACTTTGGCTACCACTTGAAATAGAGTTAAAGAATAATAAAATACTTTTCGTCTGGCTGACTTAGTTTACCAGGTGAAAACAGACCATTATTTCATGTCATGGTATCCAACAGAACTGTCTGTAGTAGCGCTGGGATACCAAAACATGAAAAAACACACACAGGTAAGGAATATGCCTTCAGAGTAAGGCTCCCATATTCTGTGTTCCACAGAGAAAGACAGGATCTTACAGAACCTGGAAGGCTGCTCCAAAGAAAAAACTACATTACCTGTTTTCACTGATACTGAGGCAGCATTACAACTATTGTACAATTTACCATTTTTCAATATAAAATCTCTATTTTTATTAACAGAACAATTGTATTTTCAGGAGAGGGTAATTCCCCCCTCTAGTTCTTTGCAATAGAAATATTTGGTAAGTATTTTTCTCTGTTTTACTTTGTACATAAACCCCTACTAATCAACAATTATGCATATCCTGAGGAAAAATTGAAATCGTCTGTCTGAATTTCCTATTGACAAAATTATAGAAACAGGAACATACAGCTGCTAATAACATCTCACCCCCATTTACATTTAGGTTTTTTCCAAAGCATTTTTAGATGGTGTTGTTACACACATTACTTTATCTGCTAATTTTTTACTCTTTCTGATACTGCCATTACTGAATTAGGATCTGAGAAGCACAGCATAAGACTGATGAACATCCTCCAGGATTGCCTGATGCCTGATTGCAAGATGTTTTTCTTAAAGATTTCTGAAAACTGTCAGGCAGCTATCACTTGACAGGAGTATGTGTAGGCAACAATCCATTTTTTAAGCTATGGCTTGAAAAATCAAAAAGTGACATGGAATAGATATTAGTGATAGCTCAAAAGTAAGCAGTCTCACCAGTATTTTTCAGGTAGGTAAAAAAAAGGAAAAAAAAGCAAGTACTGCCTAGTCATCTTAGTGAGTGGAAGAAATAAAAGACTTGATAAAGAGTAGCTGGTAAGCACAATAACTACGGAATACCTAAAAGATTGTATATGGAAAAAGGATAAGTTTCAAAGAACTGGCAAACACCACCTGTCTGTCTTCCATTCTTATATATTGCAAATCCGAAAGCAGATAGGGTTTGTGGTCATGGTATGTTACTAATCAGTCACAGAACAAAAATAGGAATTGAATTTTAAAAAATGAATTCAAATTCAATACTGAATCTGAATCTGGTTTGGAGGAGTAATAAACACTATTTAAGAGGTTTTTTATTAGCAAATCAAGTTGAGATGTGTAAGCATGTAAGTGAAGTCTACATCTTTACTCAGAAAGAAACTTGCCTAGTGCAGACACTTGAAAGCAAAGGCAAATAGAAGGAAAGTTTCAGGGGTCTTTCTCCTTCTTCTATGAAAATATTAACATATTCTATGCTTCCAAGCCCTGAGAAAACATAATAATTAGGCTATATCAAATTACACAGCAATTATACATTTGAGGAGAAGTTAAGTTTTATTTACAAGATTTGCAGCCACTACCTTTTAATGCTGTTTGGGTGTTCCATGGTTATTTAAGAAAAGGGGCACATACAAATTAGAAATTATTATGGCATCATTATAAATCACTGTGCAAATTATTATGCTGTTAATCAAGGGTTAACCAATAGACAGGCATGTCCAGGTGTAGTTTTAGAAGTCCAGCAGTAATGTGCAGTAAATTGCTAAACTCAGTTATCATAACAATATTGTTTGTAAGAACAACGGGGGAAAAATCCTCAACAGAAGAACTCACAAAAAGTTGAAGTAAAATGTCCATTTCTCATTATTCAAAAATATATGGACAGAAGTAATTCAAACGAGGTATTGTTCACATTTTTGTTAGAGAAACTGACTGTTCTTTAACACAGCACTTTGGGGAATTAAGACAAAGTTAGTGGTGAATATAACTTTCTATTAAGCAATTTTCTTTCTCACTTGTGCACAACCACTTATGAGCCAGAATATAACAGCTCAATCAAAGCTTTCCTTGAACCCCTCTGAAATGTACTGAGAAAATTCCGATATTACTACAAGACTTAGAGAGAAAAAAAAGACAATCAGAAGAAAGAAGAAAATAGATATGGCAGCTACCTTTTTACATTCCCTCAATTTCTTCTGCCATATGGACCGAGCAATGGAAATGCTCTTGCTGTCAGTGACGTAGCAGCTGGCTGTGATGACGTGGCGGAGTGCAGTCCTCTGGCTCATGGCTCGCAGAACTCGCTTGACATGACGCAGGGAAACCGCAGCCTCTGCGTGCACACCACCGCGGACAAGCTGCATTGTGCATGGCACCAGAGCAATCTGCCCTGCACAGTAGAGAACGTCGTCAACCTAGGGGAGAAGCACATCAAGTCAGTGAGATTCGGGGAGTTTAAAGAAGACAACAGAAGCACTTTCCTCTCTTCCAGCTAGTTTCTTTCAATAGTACTGTTCTTTGCCATCATTTGTCACAAATGGAGCAAACATGCCAGTCTAAAGATAATTTTTTATAAGGATTTAACTACAACATAGAAACACAACTCAGCAATAATCTGTAACCCAACAGTTAATGCATGGATGTATGTGTCAGCTGACAACAATAATCTGATGATGTGGACTGTTACAGCTGCTGGATCACACTGATGCCCTGGCATGGTTAAAAATGTTCTTATTTTCTTTTCTTTGGAGTGGTGATGCACATTATCTTTGGTTCAATGTTATTTTTTTAATCGTCTATGTCTCAAGCTTTGTTTTATATAAAATCATATAAGAAAATATCAGTACATATCTGTAATATCTTTAGTAAACTAATTTAAAAATACTGTAAAAATATACTTGCAGAACACCTAAATGACTGTGTATGAACAAAAAGTGATGATATTCCACCAGAAGCTAAAAGTAAATTGGAGATTGAAAATAAAATGCAGAAGAATGTTACTTTAACAAAGAGATGGGTTACCTTTTGAAAATGGAATTAAATGGGTGGCCAGATTTGCTACTGCAATGCAGTTACTTTGAGCTTATTTTCCAAAGTCTTCCCGGCAACACTCTGAAGACCTACTTTTTTTAACAGCAGCCAGCAAAGGAAACATTTATTCTTATTATTCAGACATCTCAAAGATTTTTTTATAAAATCTTAATGTAAATATCAAAACTTTTCATCATCTTATGCTGCATTTCTCTAGAACGTCTGTGCATTTCCTAATCAGTGAAACAGTAAATTTTATTCACTATCAAAAGAAAACTAAGTATAGAAGTGGGAAGTAAGGTGGGCGTAAACAGATTTGAAGTCAGCATAGGAAGAATTTTTCTAGGAGTAAAGAGAGAAAAAATGGACTGTGTAAGGAATCTTTTGGAAGAATTTTGCAGAACTTACTATATAATCTGTAAAAATTCCTCAGAATTAAGAATAATTAAAAAAGAAATCTGTGTCCTAGAAGACATGGCAATCAAACCATGTGACAGACCCATATGCAACTCCAAATCTGTCCTCATAACTGTCTGTGTCTCACAAAAGACTCACACATGTAACTATTGGAAGAGTATCTTATACAGTTTGGCATACAAGTTCTATGATTAGCAGCTGAAGAGGGGGAGGAGGCAGAGAGGAAACAATATATCAACTGACACACATCAACTATTTAAATGATACCTGAAATACTGTTTGATAATGCTATATATAATCCTGAATTTGGAAAAAATAGATGAAAGCAATATTTTGGTTTATAGGAACAAGTGATCTATTTTTTTTTTTTTTTTACAGCGCTATTTTAAAATATGTGCCACTGAACAAGGGAGTCCAGCCAGCTACCAAGTGGCATACTGACAAGATGAAAAACAAATTCAGGAATATATGATTCAGAGGGGCACAGGTTTGTTTTTAAAGCAAACCATTCATTTTCACCTCTGCAAAGTGAAATCCTTGCATTAGTCAAAAACTCCAAAGCAGGTAGTTCATACTTATACAGAAATAAAATCACACTGATGGTATTTCTTCCTTTTTTTCCTCTGTTGAGCTGCTGGTTTTCCAAGCATCACCCATGTTAATTATTAGGTAGACAGAAGAGCTGTTCAACCAGTTCACTTCCCCTATTCTTGAACAGATTGTTTGAGACATAATATGAATACTAATTAACGATAAAATATCTGTCAGTGTTTTGAAATACAGACCAAGATAGCACTTTCTTAAAGTATCCTGGACAGTTCTGATACAATTAGCCCCACTGGTCATAAGCAAGGTCATAAAAAATCTCTGAAGGGTTTGAGCAAAATTGGCACCACTTTTGGCTCAGATTCAGTGGGAATTTTGTAGTTTTTTAAAAATCAATTGAAAAAATCCCTCTGTTCCTAACATACTTGTTTGTATCTTAAGATGCAATTAATAGAAAAACAGTGTTCCCAACAAGCCACCATGTTATGGAAGGGTGGATGCAAGGGGAAAAGCGGGGAAAAGGATAAAAAAGTGGCCACAGATTTGCAGCAACTGTATTTCAGGGGGACATAATTCAGAATAAGCGAAGAAGGAGGGGTATCTCTCTTCTCTTTCCCAGGGACTCAGTCATGAAAAGCAAGCATAAATAATCAGCAAGGACAAAGCAGCAAACCAGTACAAACACTGTTTCAGCAGATTTCAAGACGTCATCTCTGGAATGTTTGAAGCATTACACAGAAAATTGTTAGCAGAGTAAGAAGCATTTAAAACAGGGAAGTCATCATACTATCTTGTTCACAGTACTGAAACCTTACAAGAGGAGCTGTCACAATGTATGGTGTCAGTACTTGTGTTGTGAAAGTGTTCTGCAAAACCCTGCAAGAACCTTGCAACAGTTTATCTTTTTGGAGCTTTAACGAGGATAACACATGATCTTTCAGGGTATAGATTCACAGTGTATCAAGCCTAGAGGATTTGCATTATCCAAGAAACTCAGTCTAGAAACAAAACTACAATATAAAGGATCTATATTGATCCTTAAAGGATCTGTATGTATACAGTGGATGTCTCATTGGTGATTTGATTTTTACTGCAGAATATACACACATTTCCAGTGCTAAAAACCAAAGACAACCCCGAAAACTCAAGCTTTGTACTGCTGAGATGCTCACTTGTACAAATTTATTTCCAATATAGTTTCACAGCAGTAAGCAGGTTATAAATGGGACCTCAGTGATTCCACATTTTTTTCCTTTTTATTCTCATTTATATCATTGCAAGTTAAATGAAAGGTGAGTCCTTTCAGGTTAACATAATAGTTTAGCAGCTGTTTTGCTCAGGCAGTACAACTGTAAATAATCAGGGGAGTTCAGTGGACAATCAGAATCTCAGAGGATGCCATGCATGCTCTCACAGATAGAAAGCTAAGAGATTATTTGAGAATTACTACTTTTCACAGTGTAGCTGTCTTGCAGGGGTAGTATAATTCAGTCCTAGGTCGCAGCTTATACCAATGGAAGACTATATAGCAGCTTTTTTTCCTAAGGTGCTTTGACTTATTAGGAAAACAGAAGGAAAACATCTATGGTATCACAGAAAGGAATAGTCAGAATAACTGACTCAGTGCCACTTCGAACTGTTCTATTGCATGAAAAAGTTTTTAACAGTAATCTAAGTAGCCAAAAGGACACAACGTATCTCCCATATATATATGTATCAGGAAAAGAAACAATGAGAAAACCAGACTTAATTGAACATAAGGTCTAACTTAAGCTGCTAAATAGAAAGGAAAAGCTGCTATTATTGTTGCCTAGAAAGAAACAGAAGTAATAGGATAACTATAGATATGAAATGAGTTCTTTCTTTTATAATTAAAGGCCAAGAGCAACTATGAAGAGTTCATGAAGCTGTTCCTGCCGGTATTATTAACACTTGCTAGTGATTAACTGACAATGTAAAATTTGCTGGAAACTTCTAGCAGAGTGATCTTACACATTCACACACAGACGCAAACGCTAATAGCTGCCCCACAAACGCATGTTCCTTGGAAGGATGGAGTCAATATGCAATCAGCCAAATCTTTGTTATGAATGCAGTTTCGTGTCTGAGTGACTGCTGCACTTTAGCAGGTCAGGGTGCACAAAAGGTTCAGTGACCCCCTGACCCAACAGTGACACAAGCCACCATTAGGCTCAGACAATGTAAATAAGCAGAACTGACAACACACTAATAGGCTGCCTCTGGTCAGCCACGGATACCTCTGACCTTAATGAAGACCTAAAGCAATTAATACTCCAGGCAATAAAGACTTCTGGCTGATTAAGTTAGATAGAAATAATCTTTCCTAACGGGATTAAAGCTGCAAGGTGGTGAACTTTTTATTCAATATATGATAATCCTTTCTTCCTAGGATCCTCTTATTTCAGATAATGATGGCAAAATTGCTTTTTGCAATGGGAAATCTTTTATTCAACTGCCTAGTATGAATAAAGTTTTAAAGGCATCTTTTAGACAACAGTAATTGAAAAGCTTTGAGTTCACACTATGAAAACAAATTGTATCTGAATAACATGATTCTAATACACCCAACCTTCAGTATAATTCATAGTTTTTTTTCAACTGTTACAAATTTATAGTCTAAAAATTTCAGGAATGAGTTCATAACACATAGCTGAGTTTGATACAGGCTTTCTCCTGAGAAAAAATGTGTAGTTATCAGTAGCTAAAAGATGGAGGATATATTCCTAAATTATTATTATTAATAATAATAATAACAACAAAAATGATGTTATTACTTTGACAAAAAAAATTGACATTTCTAACACTCTGCCTATAGCTTAGTCAAATGTTTGCACATCACACTCAAAACTTTAAAACTTCCCTTTGAATAAAATAAACTTTTTTCCTAGTTAGGTCAAAAGAGTATAATCAATCAATAAGAATTAATCAATAGCATATTATGGCTATTTTATTGAACTAGCTGTAATATTTTCACAGTTTTTAGGGTTTTATAATTCAGTTTTCAGGTTATGTAACTCCATTTTGCTAGTTCTTATTTTGGCATGGACGTTTCAATATGTATCTGATCACCTAAGCTACAAGACTACAAAACTCATCATTTTGTATTGCTCTTCACCATTAAAGTTTATTTTACCAATGTATGTTTTAAATGTTTCTCCTTGAACTTATAGATTCGTGGGTTGAAAATTCATTGAACATTTTATTTTTACCAAGAAGGGAAATAGTACTGCAATTTCATGGATGCTAATGTAGGTTGTATTTCTTTTTTGTCTGCAGTTTAGGAAAATTAAGATACATCATCCCACAAAGTCATATTTGACATTGGACACAATGTCATAATGTTATCAACACACCTAAAACTTTTGTGCATTTCCTAATTTAAATTATACCAAAGAGAAGTATCATGTCACAGTGTATACAAACACTGAGCAGCACAAAACCTGGCAGTTCTTTAAACTTAACAGTGCACCTGATGAAGTCACAATACTGTTATGGATACTCAACCAACATAATGAATATCTCCTAATCATAGTCTATGCTTCCCAACTGTAAACACCTCTGCAATCCTCCAAAAATCAAATAACTCAAAATGAGCCTCCTGAAAGTGCTGGATTTACAGCAGACAATCTCATCTAATACACTCCTGAAGGTCTGTAGTATTCTGAAGTTTAACAAAATGCTAAATGCACAGACTTCAGACGGACAATCAAGTCAAAAACTTAAGAGAAGGTAAGATCAAAGTTTTAGCTTGACAATGATCTTTTAGAAACTGATCTAATCTATCACAGAAAATTGTAATATTTGTGTACATATTTTTGGCAATGCGTTGGTTATTTTTAAATCTTGATCAATGTCAAATGAATTTTATTCTGCACTATAACTGACAGAAATAAAACCCACATGCTTCTGATTTACAGAAACTAAAGATTCAAAACCTGAAATTTTCACAAAGAAAACCCACCTCAAAAACTGCCATTCATATTCCAAGGGAGTATTAGACATAAATCAAAAATAAATGCAGCTTTTAAAGTCAGAACCTGTATTTATAAACATCTAGAAAGATTCCAATAAAGTGGGTGAAAAAGGCTTGCTATCTAATACATCCATGTGGGCATGACAGACAGCTAGTCTGAAATCTTCTCCACAACTCTTATTTTAGTCATCGTGGAGTCTCCAATAGAGGGAGAGGAAATGAACAAAATTGAGGTAAAAAAATTCTTTACTTAATACTCAATTTTTGGCCAATGTACTGTACTAGTGCACAGGGTACTGTTCCTTCATGGAAAATTACAGTAGACAGCTCAAAGACTTAATTGCCATAGAGGATAAACTCTTCTCCACATTCTGAAGGGTGCTTTTTCCTAAATATAAAAAGAGCAGTCTCCCTACTTTAAAATGAGCAAGCTAACAAGAGTATTAATCTTTGATGAATTTCTTCCTTGGGACAGTGGAATTCTAGTCTTCATGACTATTAATCTGCCACCTTTTACAAAGCCTACCATTCCTCTCAAGCTTTTGAAAAAAATTGCAAGTTCTCACACAACCACATTAGCAAATCTGCCAACTGTGAAAAATTGCAGAACACTCAGCTTTATGAACATACCTTATCTAAAAGATGGAGTAAAACCTCCAAACTGATTAACACTTCCTCATTTATTATTCATATCACTTCAAATAAAGATGCCAAACAAAACAAATTTTTTAAAAATGTACCCAGATGAGTCTATTCCTAACAATTGGGGTTGGGATGGGGAATGAGACACTTCAGTTGGAATTTACTAGAAAAACTAGAGACCTTGTCAGGGTACAGACAAACAAGGTAGAAAAGATTACTATCCAACTGTGTAAAGTGAGGGAAATGACTCGATGTGAACATGAACTCTTGAACAATAGATACCACATTTTTAGAAAATGCATATTATGTCCACTGCAGGTGATTATGTTTTTTAGTAAATTGTATATGCAGAGATAAGGGAGGATAATTGTTATAATTCATATGGATCTTTAAAATATCTGATAAGGCATATCTGGGAATTATTTAATGTTTAATTATCTCCTAATTATAAATGCTGTTAACTAGCTGATAGTCTGTAAGGAGAGAGTAATGAAAATGCCAATGTACTGAAGTGGGGTGCCATAGGGATTGGTATTAGGCTTGATTTTGTTTAACATCTTCATTAAGTCAATGGAAGAAGGGATTAACAGCATGATAATGAAACCCATGGAGGATACTAAATTGGAATGTGCACCAGTAGAAATAATAAAAATGGACACAGATATGTTTGAAATAAAGGCAGCAAATAAGAAAATGAGACAGCTTAGGAAAAATGAAAACTCATGCCAGAACATATGGCAAAAATATTTTGAAATACAGATATTCAGAACAAGGGAGAAAACTTGACTGAAGAACTGCTGAACCATTTATTTTAAATCATAACTGTTCTTTACTAGAATCACATTCAATATAGGACAAAAGAAGATGCAGTCTCTGTTCTCATGACACTGGTCTAAACAAAGAGTAAAATTGGTTAGAATTCCCCAAGCTGGTATCATAACCTTTACAAAAAGTATGACAGGATTTACATATTTCAAAAGGAAGTCTGTAAAAGATCAGGTAGTATCAAAGCTTTAGATGATTCTTCAGAGCTAATGAAGTACTTTTTTCCAGGAGTTTTTAGATTTCATCATTAACACTGTTTTTCAGTTTATAGTTTAGCACAGCAGTATTCAAATTATGACAAGCATCTTAATCTGCCAGGGTAAAGATGTAAAAAATAAAAAAAACCCGTTTTTACCCTCCTCCGTTAAATGGAAAATGTCTACAACTTACATGAGGTTACCTAAGCACTTATTTGGGGTTCCCACACAGTTCATTTGGGGTTTTACTATTTAATCCTGAATTTATTTTCATAACAATAGCTATACAAATATCACCAGACAAAGATATAGCTGGCATGTTCAGATGACAATCTTCCTTCCTTGATTTCTGCATTTTTCTCTACTCTTAACCATTCTAGGGAACTGGATAGCACTTAAGGGAGACAGGTTATAAGGTAACTGTATCCATACACACACTATCGAAAGGAAGATAAAAGATTGAGTGATGTGATATCTTAGCTACCTATATGTGTTTATATTACAGACTTTATCTCTTCTCCTTTTACCCTTAAACATACAATCTACTTAGAAAGGGATCTCATAATATCCTTCCACATTAACTGAAGCTTCTACTGACAATGTCCACTTACAGTAAACTAAATCACCAGTTCAGCTATCACTGAAGTGATAAAGCAGTCCAAGAAAGCACAGTAGAAATGTCTAGATTTAAGCTTCTATTAACAATAAGGGTGCTACTGCTTTAGGCTGCACCACTGTTGTGGAATTCAGCATCCAAGAAGAATCAAGACTGCAGTCATAAAATCCTGCAAAGAGCGACTTGTTTTTTGCCCTTTCCTACCTGTCTTTACAATCCTTATTCATGCCAACTGTCAAATAGTTTAATCTGATTATAAACAGACAAGGGACAGCTAGGCAGAGAAAATACTCTGTACTGAAAAGTGAAAGCTGTTCATCACACGACAGTAATTCACAGTGTATGAAACACATTAACACCGTGACATTCTATTCTTACAGAAAAGATTTTGTTCCCAGCCTTCACTTGGCTTAATATTCTTACTCAAAATATGCTGTTCATGATTGTCACTGGCTACTTTAAGATGGTCTGTGATAACTGGGAGGTGGGAAAGAAGCAGTTGCATAAAACCAGATAACTGAAAACAAGTTAACTGTAACTACAGTAAGCTAAAAGGAATAGTTCTCATTCTAGCCATAGAGTGTGGTTTGTGTTTTGGTTTTTTTTTGCTTTTACCCATCCTTTATGTATACCTAGTCTCACATGGATTTTAATTACATCTATGACTAGCTAAGCAATAATCAACATTAAAACAGCTTAATGTATGACAGAGATCATTTAGTGCAGAAGTCCAATTTATAATATGTATATCTACCATTTCCCAGTGGAAATGGAGACTTGTTTGTGCAGCTAGATGTACCTGCACAATATACACAATAGTAAAGCATATAAAATATAACCTACATGAGATACAGTATTTATCACAATCCTCTTATTCACATTCCAGTGACAATACGTCCTTAAATAGCAGAATATGTTTCTCTAGGGATACATCTTCCAATGCAAATTTGCAAGTAAAGTTCTGATTATACTTACAGAAACTGAAACTTTCAACAAAGATCTACATATATACTTAATATTCTTGGCCAAACGAATGTCATATTACCTTTTCTGCATCATCAATTAAATCAAACTTGACAAAGAAATGAGTTTGGGTGTTAGGGACTTCATGGCACCAGCTGCAAAATCCTGCTAAATCCAGCACTACAGCAAGAGTCCATAGCTAAAATTCTGTGTTCTGAGCAGTAAGATATGACCCGCTCTATAAAGAATTTGTAATTCCACAGTGATGATGTATTATACATTCTCATGTAATCTGAATTACAATGTTTATGAAGTGCAATCCAAGAAACAAAATGCATGAGGAAAGTAATGCCTTTGTTACATGCATGCTTTGAAAATTCCTAAAATCTAAAGATGCCTAACAAAACAAAATAAAATTAATGGAAATTAGTGAAACACAACAACAATCTCAGAAATACACTAAGTACACTCATCCACACACATTGTCACAACTTTTATTTGTTGCATGCTAAAATACTGGCGTTTTATCAGAGTTGCAGTGTGGACAACATCCTTATATAAAGTATCATTAAATTCCTAACCATGCAATGAGGCAGTTTACCATGGAGCTGTCAGTGGGCAGATGTTCACTTAGACCGGCAGCACTTCAAGACAAGAACTTACCTCTCAACTAAGTGGTAACTTGCATTTAAAAATTAAATTTCTGTAATAAATTTTATTTTAGTTCTGTTTCATAATTAGACTATAACTGTATTATATTTATATTCTGTACAGTAATACATATTCATCTGGGTCTGGAGTTACAATCTCACATTATATATTTTCTAATAATTTTCAGGGGTGTTTTTTGTTTTGTGTACATTCAACTTGTTCTCTTTTAGTACTCATTTTCATGGAATTTTCTACGTGGTTTAAAAGCATAAAAGTTGAGAGCTGGAAATTGCACTATATTGA
>VYZT01072433.1:0-14980 GCA_013400735.1 Pomatostomus ruficeps | reverse complement strand
AAACACTCTGCTGTGGTTAGAAAAAGCCCACAAGGCCACTTCTTGACAAAACTTTATGACCTGTACAACTCCAGTTTGGAATGTAGTTATCAGTTATGTTTCAGTACAGAAAGCTTAAACCTGTTCTTGACAGCAATATCATTTTAAGGAGCAAGACTGTGGAAAAAAATGTTCCCCTCTAACACTGCTCAACCTGAAAAGTTTTTTCTAACAAATTAAGTACTCCATTAATTAGCAATTAGAGCTGTAGGTAGAAGACCTTTTCCATCATAATGAAGGGGGGAATTACACAAGATCTGGATTACCCAAGCTCAGATACATCTGAAATGGAGCCCTAGACTGGACAGCAATTCCCAACCCCCCTTCCCTCCCCTTTTTTTAAGCTACCTAGGTAATTCACCTTGTTCATGGCAGGAAGAGGTAAAAGCATCAAATTTCATTCTGGCATTACCTCCAACAACTTGGCAAACTGCAGATTCATCCTCAGGTACTTACACTGACACCAGAATAAATCAAGTCTCAGCTAACTAGGCCTGTTTACTAAAACAGGATTGGAAAAATTAAAAGCGTGTTCAGATTCAAGCCTGGTAGAAGCTGAAGATACTGGAACAGGACCTGCTGGTCCTGCCTGAAGGATCTGTCATCAATATGAACACTTGCTCCCGTAAGTCTGAGACTACAAAAGAAGCCTCAGATGTACTCTAGAGCTCTTAGGAAAAGCTTTCCTGTTATATGACACCTCTTTTGAAAGGCTTCCCTTCTCAAAATGGCTGTCCTTGGAGAAGTTACGAAGACTAACAGCTCTGGTGTCAAAAAATCTTCATGAGTAACCAAAGGAATTTCCCCAGTTTTATACGAGGCACAGAGCTACATATGAACCCCATCAGATGCACTGAAATAGCAGGGATTTGGAGACCACTCATGTTCAGCAGACACCAAATGCTATGGGCAGGACTCTCCCACTCAACAGGAAGCGTGAGGTCTGACGATGAAGTGCCCCAGGCTACTCTCAGAAGAAGCCAAATACTGGCAGCTGGAAACTTCTGGCTTGCTGAAGTGATTATGTGTAGTACTTTGAACTAAGCTAAAGATACACAGTCTTTGATATATCAAGGATCCTTCTTCTGCTCATCTAAATCAGTATGAAGCTAGCACTACATGCACACCAATACAGGCAAAATAGATCACTTGTTCCTCTCACGATAACAATAATTACTTTTTAATAGATGACAGTGTCATTTTTAATAGATTACAGTTTAATCTGTGATGCCCAAAAATATACTCGCAAGAACTGAGCAAATAAAAAAAGCTCAAGAGGTAACCCTAAGAGATCAATTTGTATTGGTTTTGTACCATGATATAAAAAGTTGGCATTTAAAGCTTTCACATATTAGATCAAATTATAAACTAGGTAGAGAATGTTTCTCTAAACCACCCCGCTAAAAGTAAAAATACCTGTCAGATGCTAAAGCTTAGCAGTACCAGGACACTAATTATCCATGATTCATTAGCCATCCCACAAATCTGTTATTGCTTCCTCATATGGAAAGTTCTTAAGGACTGTCATATTCTGAAGCCTGGCAGTCAGAAGATGACTCACTCACTTTGAGACAAAACATTATTACCAAAATATAATGCCTGTTTCGTACAGACATTGTAATCACCATTGTATTTGAGAGATGAAAACAAGGAAAAGGAATTCAGCTTCCCTTCCTCTGAGTCCTCCTCATACAAAACTCAAACCACAGGGGTGGCAAGGGGAGGGGAGTGAGGAAGGGGAAAACAAATGTTAAAGTGGTTTCTATAACCAAACCCTCCATAATTTCAAAGCATGTACAACACTAACATGCTGCAGGGTGACCACAGGAAAGCAGAGCTTCAGGGAGGATAATGCCTTACACCAACGCCTTGCACACTGCCACTTGCTTAAAGGACATCCTTAAACAACAAAATCTCAAGTACTTGGAGAGCCCAAACTTAAAATTACACAATAGTGGTTGTGGAAAAAAAAAAAATGTTTAACAGCTAGCACATCTTCATCTACATAAAACAGAACACAAGAAAACTATAGCAGCAAGTGATGAAGGAGGACCTATAATTCAGAACAAAAAAGACTACTGTTAAATAGTTACTTTTTTTCACCCATAGAACTTACTGGAGAAAAATAATTCAGGTTTCCAATAAACACTTTATTGGATGGGGAACGGGGAGCTCTCAGTCTCAGCTCCATTCCAGATTCAAAAAGAATTGGGAGGAAGTTGACAAGAAATAGTTTCAACATTTCATTTTGGTTTTAATGACTGATGCCTTTTTCTCCAGCTGTATTCAACTGTAGAACTGTATCTGAACTGTAAAGTTCAAGAAATTGATATAGTAAACATTAATTGCCATCAGAGATGCTTCTACTTGAGATTTTTTTTTTAAGAAAATCGAAAATGCTGAAAACTTTGAAATTCAAGCATCCTTCTGAGTTTTAATTTGTTAGACTCAGCTTGTACCATCAAGCATAGGGGATCCAAACTCATCACCCCAGTCTGCTGCTGCAGAGTCTCCTACATCTCCCTCGTGCAGTAACTACACTCCAAAGCCAGCACTGCTCTGCCAGGAAGCCCTTGGAGCTTACAGCATCTCCCACATGTACTGCAGCCATAAAGGCTCACACCGACTGTTCAGGAGGAAAGTCAACTCCACGGGCCAGTGTCTCTGACAATTAAATCCATTTTGAGCTGAGTTGCATGTTACTTGGATAAAGCCCACAAGTTTTACATGAAAAGCTCAGACAAGTCAGTTCAGTAGCTACACACCATTGACACCATCTGGGATCTTAAGCCCCCCTGGGATTCATGGTCAAATTAAGTTATGACCTGTCCTGCCTTTCTTACAGGCAGATGTTGGAAGGTTTATACAATGTTTGCCTCCTTCTGATAAAAAGGTATTAGACTAGATATCATTTTTCATTTTAGGGAACTGAACTGTTCTCACTTCCACAAAAATTCATCACAACACATACAAGAACTAAAAACCACACTTAAATCTCTGCACCTCCAGCAGAAAAAGCCCCTAATGTTTGCTCCCCAGAGGCCCTTTAAAGTCAGTCATGGCACAAACGTTGTCCTTAGGCACTGCTGTTACACACATTTTGGTGTAAGACTCAGCCCTTTCTACAAAAGAGTATTTCTGATTTCACCTGGTACAGTGTCTGAACTTATTTAAAAAATTAAAGCTTAAGTTTGCCATGTTGCTTTGCTAGTTATTAAACATAATACCCAGTTTTAAAAATAAAGATTTTCACACGCTTCACATTAAAAACCATCTGGGAAGGGATGGAAAATGAACATCAGTTTTGCAACACTACAGTGTTAATAGGAACTGTGTAATTATAGATAAGCCTTTTAACTGATGTTAACAAAGTCACTCTTGAAATAGAAAAATTTAGAGACCTCCTACGTTACTTTCACACAACAGATGTGCAGTTCATCTATTTAGGTTTAGAAGGATGCAAGAGCCATACAACTATGCCTGAAATGACAAAATCCAACTCAAAACTGGTTGTCAGATAGTAACATAACGCCCCGTGGAAAATACAGATTTTTGACAAGGTTAAAAAGCTGTCTTTAAGCTGAAGTCAACTACTTATGCCACAAATGCATACTCTAAAAATAGTTTCATACCTCCCTGAAAATACTACTGTTATTTAAACAAGTTCCTGCTCAAACAATGGACACAATAGGACACGAGCACTAGCTGCTACACATGATTAAGAAGTTTATAAGAATGCTATACCAATTTATAATGGCATAAAATAAAGTTGTATTGGGGATGGGTATTGTTTTGGTTATTTAGGGGTTTTTTTAAATGTCTGGAGTTTAAGCCCACTTACAGGCTTTTTATTCTGATGTAATACATGTTAAGGATTTTTC
This sequence comes from Pomatostomus ruficeps, assembly GCA_013400735.1. Classification (NCBI taxonomy): domain Eukaryota; kingdom Metazoa; phylum Chordata; class Aves; order Passeriformes; family Timaliidae; genus Pomatostomus; species Pomatostomus ruficeps. Next base: position 11,060 of record VYZT01072433.1, on the reverse strand, counting down.
TGTAAGTTCTGAAGCCAGAAGTTGAGTATTTTTAACCTAAGTACTTCAACATAGGAAGCAGCATCTGTTTTAACACCTTACAAAGTGGAGTAAATAAAGCTTAAGATGACTGAAGAAGGTTCATCACTTTCTACAGAATATTCATTTCATTAACTATTTTACTGGAGTACTTTGAAGAGGTTTAAATTAAGAGACCTAACTATTTGTGAAAAGAATAGTCTAAATGTTTGACTGGAAATGGAGATCTAGCTGAACACCTTAGCTGGTCCTACTCAAGTCCTTAAAGCTCTGCAAGAAGATCTAATCTTTGACTGTTATTTCTGTTTTGACTTTGACTGTTATTTAGAGCAAACTACTAATCATTGTACTTCTCTAACTCATGCAACAAAAATTTTCCAGGCCAAAAAAGCACAGTCATTCATAAATTTCTCACAAAACAGGGAGGTGAGGATACAGGCTCCCAGGGCTCTCGGTACCACACTTAATATCTGCTATTTCTCCTCTTGCTCCTGCAGAAGTTGCTTTCAAATAGAGACTAAGACATCTCACATGTTTTTATTAACTAGAGGACCAGGAAGATTAAAGTTCTATTTCCATGAAATATCATCATGACAGTAGGAAAGAGATCCAAAAATACATGACACTATCTTAGTGAGTCTGAATGTCTTTTATAGCTTAGGCAAAACTGCCTCTGCTTCCCACAAAAGGCTCTTTTATCTGCTAAGGAAACCACAGCCCTGGAGGCATTTAAAAGGCTACAGTGGACCAAATACTAGAAAAATATATATTGTGAGAAGTAGTCATGCATCAACAGAGAACGAGACAAGATGATTTAAGACGTCTTTCCTCAGCCATGATTTCCACAATTGTTTTTTGCAGATTGATAGCCAAACGTAAATAGCTACTCACACATAATTCAACTCAAACTGCTGTACATTCGTTTTTATTTGAGAATATGGGAGGTTTAATCACTCTACATAGCAGATGCATATTGCTTAACTTCCAAGAGACAAATTTAACAGACATTCCAAATCAAAATACTTGGAAAATTATTAGACATCGGTTCTCCAGCTCAGGATACCTGTGCTCTGCCACCAGGGACAGTGGTGCTGGGACTGCCACTGGCCATCACTGACATTTGCTCAAGAAGGAAGTGCCACAAGAGGAGGCACCTCAAGAAACTCCTCCAACCTTTCTGTTCCCCTCCAAAGAGAATTTCTTCCTGATCTTAGCAATTCTCTGGCCTCTTAACTGATTTGCAATGAACAAATGTAACAGGTTGACCAACCTCTAGGAGATTGAAGCCGACTTGCACTTCATTGTTCAAAATCCTGCAGGCATAGCAGGAGTTTATTTTCACTTTACTGAAGCTCAGAAAACCTACAAGTACCTTACTGTACTCATTTTCAGTCAGACCTTTGTCCTCCAAGACAAGATTACTCTTAAAGAAAAACCACAATGAAATATTGAAGTCTTTAGCCTTTAGTCATAGGGTGACACTGCAGAGGCAAAGAGGAGAAAAATTTTCCTTGAGGTCTATTGCTGGTAATTTATTTTCATCTATAAACTACGTTTATGCCTAGAATTACACAAAATAGATTTAAACCACTGATTTACTTAGCTGGACAATTTTGATACTATTTTGATATTTGAAATACAAATCATGTTATCTTTTATTTTCTTGGTTTATGATCGCTTAAAGAAATTACTACCACAGGAAGAAAAAAAAAAGCCCAACAAGTCCCAGAAGTGTTTTTCAAAGCAAAGGTAGGTCTGAATTAGTTCTATTTTTCAAATGTTACGTTAAAGGCTCCCTTGGCAATAGGTACTATATTTTTTAAAAAAAGAACTAAAATTCTGTTCCTGGCTCAATTGCTTCATTCATAGCTGTTCTTTTTGGTCTTAATCTTATACAATGGGAAACTACTAGTGTTACACATCTACATTTGCTACCATTTTATTGATCCCAATCAACCCCAGCCCAATCCTTCTCTATGTATTACTCATCTGTATTGCATTTTCCACAAACCATATTCCCAAAGCCAAGGGCATCGAGGGTGCCCTGCAGCACAAGATATCCGCATGTAGTGCAAGGACATCTACCACCTATTTTATCTGCACTGTCAATGCACCACTGAATTGCAACACAGCATACCCAGGTAGGAAAAAATCAGACCTACATTCTGACCAAGAGATGCTGTAGTACATCTTGCAAGTGAATTACAAGAGTTTAAGTGATTAAGAGCTGCAATCGTATTAAAGACCTTCCCCAAATCACAGGGCACTCATGTGCAGGGCACAGAACAGCCTTTGCTGACTCCACTGCACCCACAAGCAGAAATTACATCTACCCCAAATAACCTGTTTGTTCCCATTTAGACAGGAGGCTATGAGAGACAAGCTTTACATAAGCATCTCAAGCTATTTAAAGCAACATGTTTACTATTTGCAGAACACAATCTGAATGAACTTCATGAGCCAGTACTTAACCTACTTTAGCCAGAGCAGCCCTGACTCACAGCATAGGCACTCTGTGGGCTTAGTGACGGACTTGATATCACTTCTTTATCTTGCACATGCTAACACAGCAACCTGGGAGACAGGCTAACACAGGCGAGCAGCTCCGTCACTACACTACTCACATAGATGATAATACTGCCTTTTTTTCATGTCCATTTTTGGGTACTAGCTACAGCAGTGCAGCTTGGGAACATTAATGCATTTTGCTGTAGCATAATCAAAGTGAACAAGTTTACTGTAACTATGCCTAACAGGGCATAATTTGAAATCTTCTGCACAACAAGAATGCTGCCACATTTATTTGGCTTAAACTTAGTGAGGTCACAGTATGGCTAATTCATGAACCCGTCCACATACTGACCATTACAGTAACCTCAAAGGGCAGAAAACAGCCATTGCCTGGTAGTTCTCAGACTGCAACCACACATTTACATAAACACTGGTTTATTTAACTAAATAAACTAAATAAAATAATTAGTATTACAGCTCACCCTTGTATCTATTTCACACTGGCTTCTAGAAACTGGCCCACACAAAAGGAAACTCAAGTAAGAGGATGCAGAGATTGCACAAGAGAGATCAGGAGTTACCAGGAAAGTCTCTGTAATAAAAGCAGCAGTCACCTGACCCAAGTTCAGTTGCAACTCTGCTGATGTGCTCTGCTCTTTCTTAGGTGTTGCCTCCTCCTCCCGCCCTTCAGGAAAACATACCCACTCCCAACATTCACCTCTACTTCGTGTGTATTTTTAAACTGCTGTGGAAAGCACTACCAACTAGTCCCTCTGCTTATTCTCACACCTAAGTGATGCTAATTTTGCTGTTTTGGTCAAAGTTGACAGCTTTGATTCATTTGTTCACACTCACCTTGTGAGAAGCCTTCCTTACTATATAGAGCCACTACCTCACTGTGATCTGCAGCGTAAAGGCAATAGTCATAAAGCAGTTTTAACTCAATTTACTTTAAGGATCAAAGTTATCCAAGTGTTTTGCCTGTGGAAGAGCTTAAACTTCAAGAAAGACTAAACCAAGCATTCAGGTGTTGGAGGTGATGAAGAACTGTTTACAAAAATTAAACTGTTGAGTAACACTGTAAAGGTCCAACATACAGGGTTAAAAAAGCAGATTATCAACAGAAAACAGTCCTATCAGTAGTTATCAGAGTTTGAACCTCTGATGTACACCGTGAAGCCCCCAAGATGCACACTGGCAGGAGACAGGCCATGCTGGAGGAAGTATCACATTGCACATTCATTGTTCCTGCATCCCTCAAAGCAGCTGTTCTGGTTGGGCAAGGTGCCAGCTACAGCTTTGGCCTGACCTGGTGTGGCACTCAGGATCTCTCTCAGTACCAAGAAAATCCAGGAGTATAAAATCCAGACTTTAAAGCATTTCTAAGAAAAGAAGCATCCTGTACCAGGAAATTACAACACCAGTCCCTGAGTTACTTGACTGTTTAGAGTTAAAACTCTTAGAAGTCTTCATTGTTGTTGTCTCATCAGCCTAATGTTAATTAATGCATGAGATGCCCTAGAATTGAATAGCTGAAACTATTGCTTATGTGGATAAAGCCAAGTATTTTGCATTAACTATTTAAACAGACCAAGGACCACTTTAGAGAAAACACTGAAATAGGAATTTTTAAGTATGACACCAGGATTATTATTATTTTGGAACCTCATGCCACCACTTTGGGGGAGGAGTAACACAAGAATGTTGAACACCAGAAAGACTTCAAACTATAATGTGTTGTTTGATCTGGAACAGAATTAAGTCTCACTGTCACAGTAAAACTTGCTTACACACCAAAAAAACATGTGCAACCTCTTGGCTGCTCTTGCCTTGTCGCACCTCAGGATCAAGTGACATAATTCATGAAGCAGAACATTGGAAAAAACTCAGCAGTTTCCACTTCAGCAAAGAAACATTTCTCTCCTCATACTGCAGTTAGCAGTCTAAACAGCACCTTGACTCATTCCGTGGCAGCCTCTGAGGCGGAGCGGATTTGCCGCAGGAGAGCGCAAGCCCAGAGAGGCTCCTTGCCACATCTCCAGACCCCAGGGTGACGGGATGTCTGCTGCCATGAGGGGAGGCTGACAGCGCTCACTGCAGCCGCTGCTGATCTGGGTGGTTGTGAACAAACGCCCAGCGCACGCAGACACCGCGTTCTGCTGTGCTCTAACTCCTACAGCTCTTCCTGCACAGAAAGCTGAACGGAGAAAGTAATTCTGAGCCTTCTGGGACTGAAAACAACTATCATATTTTGTTATCTTTTCCTACAGCCTTCTCCACTTGTTTGTACAGCTGTCTTCATGTCCTAGAAGGTCTGATGTTTCACAAGTTTGTATTTTCAGCTTCTAGTCCAGAAAAAGATCCTTCTAGAATTTAGCACTATGTGAGAGCTAAGCAGTGGTGTACAGCAACCTGCCTGAACACTTCAATCTCTTTCTACACACGTGAATCACTCACTTTACTGGATATTAATGTGGCTTTTTCCATGAGAATTGAAGACAGGGCATATTCCTTCCCAAAAGGGTATGAAAACCTAAACCAGAGGGGAAGTGCAGTGAAGTGTGAAGGTCTGTGGAAGAATAAAACAAAGTACACAGAAATAAACTTTATGGTATTAAAAGCTGCCCAATTTCTTTGCCTTTCAAATAAAGGCACAAATCAGAATATTAAAAGATGCAACAGTTGAAGGAGCAAGCCATGAACAAGTACAAAAATTAAGAATAAGCATAGATAGATTCATAATCTTAATTCTCATCAATGAATTCTAAACTTAAGAAGCAATGACAAAGGAAACTTTGCTTTCAGAATTAGACTTTTGATTTTCTAGCACTAATATTTATCAAATTATCAGGGACTGAAGCAGCAACCAACAAATATGTTTTCAGAACTCAACTAGCAAAAAAAGCTGTTCAGTAATGAAAAAAAGCCCCAAACAGGAATTAGCAGCACCAAAACAAGAAAATAAAACACATCAAACCAAAAAACACTTTTCATCCCCTTCTGCCTCTAAAGCTTCACCCACCCACCGCTATTCAAGATCTTCATTCAGACATAACAGCCCTCGCTTCAAGCTAAAGTAAATAAATCATTTACTGCTGATAAATATTGATTTGAGAGACTTCCTTGCTGAGAAGCCTTGAGCAATTTTAGCAGGTCTTTGTGTCAACCTCTCAGGACACCAGAGCATTGGCAGAAATGTCTGCAGCCCCAAACTTTCATCTTCAAGCACTTGTGGCTCCAACATACCCCCTTCAGATCTATCATAAATCATGTCTGACCAATGTTAAATTCTCCAGAGGCACTATTATCTAACCGCTGGCCTGGTTTTGAACAACTATTTGATAAGTTGAGCTTTTTAGGAAGATTTGAGAACATCAAAATATTTGCAGTAAAGCTTAGAACAAAAATCCTTAAAAGCACTTGTTTTCAACACAGGTCTTTCATAAACTGACTTGGAAGTGAATTTGAAATCACAGAAAAAGTATTTTTGGAAACAATAAGGAGCCATCAAGGTACATGAAAGGAAGGTCTTACTGAACTTTGCCTAACGGTAGCCCTGATCTTCAGTGAGCTATATGCAGATATAGGACACCTTGTGTGACACTTCAAAACAAGCCTTCACTAGTATTACCTCAGGATATTTTGCACAGCAGTAATTTTCTTTAAGACCACAATATAAGTTTCAAAGCATAGACACCTGCCAGGATTTGGGGCACGGAGAGAAGGTAAGACATTCATATATAAGGTATGTTAAAAGACGACTTCTAACAATATAATGGGTAAGCAAGCTGTCATTCTAAAAAACCACAATATTTCTTGGAAAATTATTTCAATTTTTACTCCAAATGTTTCCAGTGTTTGCTTAGTTTTCAAACAGATGTCCCCATTAAAGTTGAGCATGTTTGGAAATTGATGTATTTCCAAGCTATGCTTTGTGCCTTGGACTAAGTACACAGTAGTATCTCAGTAGGAAGATTCTACTGAAATAGCTGGGGAAAACCCATCAGGCCTTGACACTGAAGAATAACTACTCAGCTTATCATGAAATCATCATTTCAAAATAGGTCTTACCAGAAAAAGTAGTCAAGACTGGCTGAATATTAGTCTCATGTACAATTCTGCAGCAAATCTCAACAGCCAAAGACCTTCCTATAGACATGGGCTGTAACACGTTTCCTCCTAAACACTGCTGGTATGGATTACTTAGAAGGCATAAAATCTGAGCAACTGAAGCTATTCTGCAGCCTGAAATATAGCATCTCACCTCCAGAGCTTGAAGAATACAAGCATCAAGTCTAGCAAAAAAAGGGCAGGCTTTTAATTTTACATAAAGAAACCTGCATTAGGCCACACAGGCAGTTGAAAGGCAAATCCAGTAACACTTCTGGTCTAGATTAGCAAACCAATCCCAGCAGTGATTAACACAGAGAAACAGGTAAGATCTGATTAGCTAACTAGTAAACTTGCATCTTAGCCAAAACTCAGAACACTGTCTAGTCATACCTAGAATGAAACTGGTTACCAACCTTATCAGTAAGTAAACAGATTGTTCTACCCCCACAGCTTCATCAAGAAAGTTGTATTTTTAAAGAGGAAAATCCTTGAAGATATAAGGGAGTTGTTTCACAAAAGTACAAGGGAAGGGCATATGTCGTCATAGAGACTTTTAGCCAAGAGGATATAAATTAGTTAGCATCAGACAGTTCCAAAATCTATCTTACTAGTATTTTTCCCATGTATTTTGATGTAAAGCCTACTAATACTGGGGTACCACAAACTGGATGTTTCAGCCAACGCCCTGTTCTGTTCAGCTTTTCTTTTGCACAGTGCAAAACATACAGGAACACTGGTGCACAAATATGCCCTTTCCTTCCATTGTTATTGCTACTTTTGCAAACTGCCTCCTCCCCGCTACTGATACCAGATCTATCATGCAAACCTTCCAAGTCTGGTATCTCCTGGAGGCAGCAGGGTTATATTCTCAAGCACAAAGTGTTCTCTGACCATAATGTTAGATTCAGTTTTACATTTTGAATTGTAGCACTCAACTCTCTGGACACAGAGGCTCCAAAAAATGAGCTGTGTACATGCATTCGTATTACATACAAACTACAGGCATGAACTGAAGTTTTTGAGTTTTTGAATCATCACCTCTACTCTCATGAGAAGAGAAGTGGAATTCTGAGTAAAATTCTGAAGTAAAACACCTCTCCATTGAGCTGGAGCACCTGAAGTTACCATATTAGAATACTATCTCTCTTTCCAACTGCTTATTAGCAGGTTCTTTAATTAATCCATTTATACAGGGGTTTGCTTGCTCTTATTTAGCTCTATGGAATTACTCACATTAAGGGGAGGCTTAATCAAACAGATTTGCACTAAGATTATTTAGAAATCATTGCATGCGGGAACACAGTGGTATAAATTTTTTGCTACCCTGTCTACTCCATTCCTCATGGCTTTGTTGCTTTTCAAAAGCAAGCCATTTTTCTGTGGCCTCTGCTTTAAGCATCTTTCCAAAACTCTCAGCATTCTGTATCAAGTGGAATGGATTTCAAGAACTGGGTTTCACAGGCAAAATATAAGTTGCTTTAAGGTATAGTACAAGCAACCTGCTCTCCTGCCAAAGGCGATAGGTGATAGATACAGGGCACAAGCAAACCTGCAACAACTAGAAATTAGTGCAGCTCATCTAGAAACAGCCTTCCTGCAAGAGCTCCCTTCCCACACTGAGGAAAGTAAAATCTCACCCGTGTCATTTTAAAAAAGTCTAACGATGGCCTGTTCCATCGTACATCCTCCTCCCGTCTGCGCTTCAGCCGGCTTTTCTTTTCGTTCAGGACGCAGGGCTGCGAGCGGCACCTGAGCAGGCCCTGCCGCCGGCTGAGCTCGGGTGTGGAGGTGGGAGTGCTGTTGGCTGAAGGCAAGAGATTTCCTGTCTCGGTGATGTGCTCCTGGGAGAGGGAGAGGCGGCGCCTTGGGTTAAAGTCACAAGGGCCTCCAGAATTCCAGCGGGTGCTGGAGCTCGTGCTGCCCTCGCTGCTGTCCACAAACCCGCTGCTGGCAGAGGAAGGCCTGGGTACCGGAGAGGTGTTGAAGCTGGTGATGGTGAAGACGTTGTTGAGGGACAGGATGTTCTGTGGCAGGCTGATGCTTGTGCTTCTCTGCAAGGTGGCACTTCCATGGCTGTTGCAGCGCTGCAAGGTAGCACTGCCACCGCTGTTGCAGCGTCTCTTTGACACAGGAGTCCAAACCTTGGAGCTGCCCGGCTTCCAGGGCGACCGGCAGCGAGCCAGCTCGTCCGGCTCCGACAGGGACCTGCAGTGGCGCTTGGTGGGCGGTGCCAAGGGCTGGCCCGAGTTTTCATTAAGGTTTAATTCACTTATCCATCCTGACACCATGGACGTGTTGGAAGATTCCTGCTGCCACGGCAGACTGCCATTGCTGGCAGCGCTGCTGCTGAACGGGCACACTGGGAAAGGGTAAGCTGAATTCCTGGTTGTGTCAGGCTGGATTGGGTAACCCCCATTTAAAGCTTTCCAAGGACTGTCTTCTGAAAGCAAAAAAAGATACAGGTGAAAGATGAAAAGGGAAAGAACAATTTGTTTTAAACCTAGTTTAATGTGAAGCCATCAAAATCGTGTTTAGAAGGATGAGCCATAAATACCCAGCTCTTAATCAAAATTTCACACTAAAAAATAGGTAGAAAATTCAAAAAACCACAAAGACCAAAGTATTTCAGGAACTAATCCAGGCATTCCAGTATGTATATACCTTGTTAATACTTTTTCCTTTATACTGAATAATTACAGTATGTGTTTTTCAGTGAGCAACAGGGACAGTTTCCTAATGCACATGTACCACAACTAAATCATGTAACAGTGAACAACCTCAGGTACAACCGAAACAGATTAACAATGTGAGAAGCCATCAGGGAATTTTTATTTTTATTTTTTTTATGCAAGAGCAGGATAATCTTTTCAGACTGCTGTTCTTCATTTAGCTCTTCGGCTTTTCTACTAAGAACACCTTATTAAAGAAAATTTGCAAAGGGTGTTCACATCCTCTGGTCTGAAAAGGTTTATTTTAAATTAGAAACAGTATAAAGTTAAATCAGACTGAAGACTGTTGCCTTCCCCCCTTACACTCTGAATATAAGAAAAAACCCCAAATCTTAATTCAATGCATAAAATAAAGTATCCCTCAAGAACCTCCTGCAAATTTTACTGTGAATGCAGACATGGTGCACAACTTGTCATCTGAAGTGGCAACGCTGGGTTAAAAGCAGTCTGCCAGTGCAGCCTCTCACTCTTTTGTGAAGCATTTCTTTGAGAACATTCTGCACATTTTACAGCTGTTCCTCCACATTATACAATGAAGTGTAAGGAGAACTACAGCAGACTTTGGATTTGCAAATTGAAAAGCAGCAAAACTGTTGGCCAGCTAAGAGTGCTTCATGCTTGGTTAGAAAATTTGCTAATTTAAACCAATTAGCCAAATAAGTTTCACTTATCCTGGCTTTAAAGAAAGAATATTTAAAATACCCATTTTTTCCCATACACTTATTTTAAGAACCTAGATACAGCCTAAACACTAAATACTAGTATATTCTTATGGCTGACTTTCTAAACTAAGTTTTAGAGTAATCAACAGCTAAAAGATTTGCTGAGTAGCTTTAAAAGTTGCAAACCCAAATAGTTGTACATGTTCCATGTCCGAAGTATGTCATGGATTATCCTGTTTATTTGAATCTTATTTAAAGAACACCCTATTGTCTCAAAATCATTTAACTGTGCAGACAGCTGGCCTATTCAAACATGTTTTATTAGAATTCCTCTGTCCTTCCTCCTCCATTCTTTCAGATGGGTACAACCACATACTGTGCTTTGCCTTAAGCATGTAAGCTCTTCAAGGCAGGGACCATCCATAATTCAATGCAAGTAAAAGAGCCAACACAATGGGATCCAACTAATGTTTGAAACTCCTAGCATCTACTGTAGGACAATTTCCTAGCTTGGACTCTCTTGATTTTTTAAAATCCTTAGTAAGCTTTCTTCCAGGCTGGGAGGCTTATGTAAAAGTTTAATGTAAAAAAAAAAAATTCAAGAGTTGAACCTGTGTTTTAATTGTTTACATGGCAGAAGCACCTAATCATTTAGGCTGGAAAACAGCTCTAAGATCAGAGTCCAACCATTAACTTAACTCTGCCAAATCCACCTCTACACCATGCCCCAAGTGCCACATCTACCTGTCTTTTAAATACCTGCAGGGATGGTGACTCCACTGCCCTGGGCACCCAGTTTCAATGCTTGACAACCCTTCTAGTGAAGAAATTTTTCCTAACATCCAATCTAAGCCTCCCCTGGTGCAATCTGAGGCCCTTGCTTTTTGTCCTGTCACTTGCTATTTGGGAGAAGCCTTTCCCTCATGCACTGAACAGGTCACATTGTTACAGATGGAGACCAGGCTGCTCAAGCAGGACCTGCCTTTCATGAAGCCCAGGCTGGGCCTGTAGTTCCCCAGATGCCCCT
>VYZT01072337.1:0-10992 GCA_013400735.1 Pomatostomus ruficeps | reverse complement strand
GTTATATCCCAGATTTATTAAGCTGTTTTATTTCAACTGTGTTGTTTCTAGAATGAAGCTTGTACTCAGGATGCTCAACAACCTTGCATAAGCAGCACAGAAGAAACTTCAGGTATAATATGCTAATATTCAAAGTTAGCAAAAGCCCACATTTTGTGTCTTGCAGTTACTAAAAAATTTTAATTTTAAAAAAATTACAATTTTCATTGACATGATGAATCAATCTATTCCATTAGCACAAATAATGATCCACAGCACAGTGACATTCCCCTCCCTAGCCTCTTGTCATTACACTTCATTTACAAAAATTATAATTGGGAACCTTTTGAATTGCCCTTCATTAAGGTTAAATATCAGTGGAAGGGAAACTTGTCCTCTTTTACCTGTTGTGAGCTCCTGCTGCTTACCTCCTGGTAGGTACAGCAGTTTTTAGAGCCCTCTGACTCACCCATCAAAAACTGAACACGACAGAGGCAGAGAAACTGTGCAGTTTTTCATTGGCATAGTGAGCTGCAGTTGCTAATAAAGTTATCAAGTGAATGCTGTTGTCAAAGTTGTATGAGTAGGAGGGCTGTACCGTGCAAGTGTGGAGCAGGAGAGAAAAAAGAGGAGAAGTGTAAGTAAGACAATCAAACTTCCTTCTTTAGCTGTACTGAGTCAACAGATTAATGGCTAACTGATCAGGTGTGATGAAAGCTATGAAGGTGATGTCTGCTTTTCTCTAGAAACAAATTGAAATGCAGTTGGTTTGGAACCACTGCTTGTCTAACATATGGGATAGTCATAGTGACAGAAGCCCAGAATACTTTCTTTACATGGAAACTGCAGTTCAAAGCTGTAATTCATGAGCTTGTGCAAAAGATTGGGCTAATACTTCTTCTTAGACATCTGTTGCTATGCTCTGTTACTGCAAGAATCTTGGGATGAAGCATCTTAAATCATATTTAATTAGATGAAGAACACAAGCAAGTTGAGGTTGGAATAACAGCTTTACATCATTGAGAGCTGTCTTAAAAAATAAAGTACCATTATTGTTTTCCATATTTTGAAAACTTTACAAATGTTTATTCCTTAAGTTCTAACAGGTGGCAGTTGGCAGTTATCTGTTAATGTCTGTTAGTTGATTAAATTATTTATATTTTTCATCTATTAAATTTCAGACTGTGCTTCTCAGAGCCTCTTCTGCCACTCTGCAGTGAGGGGAAAACTCCTGTGTTTACCTTCAAAGCAGCAGACATCTGACATTTAAAGAAGTAACTCTTAATACCTGAGAGTTGCAGTTATAATCAGAGGGCCATTTGACTACCGTGGCACAAGTTTAATTAAACTGCAGATTGCTCTTTAATGCTAGAACACCCGTTTTAAATCTTCATTGTTACTAGGCATTTTTAATATTCCTCATTCTGAATGGTAATCAGGATTCCACTGCAGTGAATAGGGACCAGGAGATGATGATGTGTATCTCATCTAAGAAGAGAGGAAGCTTATTGTCGCAATAATATGCCTGGTGCCTTTTTCCATGAATAAATCAGTGGCTAAAATTTCAATGCTCCATGTAGGCAGGACATGAAGAGAACAGCAAAATTTCATATTTGATTAATAGTTTTTTGTTATTTCTTTATTTCCCTGAAAAAATTATGGTAGTGAATGATGATCATAGATGTCCAGAGGAAGAACAGACATTCATTTTAACATTGGTTGAAATCCCAGCTGACTCAAAAGAGTTTAATGCATCTGTGATGCTGGAACAAGCTTCAGAACCAGTACTACCAGCCCCAATACTTATCAGCCCAATAAATGCAAGTGAAACAACTGTGACTGAAGTGGAGAGGTAAATGCTTTATTTTTTATGGAAGTGAAACACTTTTTGTGTACCTTGATTGTTCTTTGAATGTGTCACACAGATTAGAACTTCTCAAAAGAAGAAATGCAAGAGGAAGTAATTTTGATGGACTGGTTATAGAATTAAGAAAGTAAAAAGGGCACTAATCAGATTTGAGCAAGATTTTTTAGGTGTTTTTAAAGTTAGTGTTTTAGTTAGCAGGGTTTTTGGTGTAACCTTAATTCTTATTTACCTTTTAGAGTAAGTCTTTCTTTTTAGTAAAAGTCATTTGTCCAGCTTGAGTCTTATTTTGCCACAGATGCTTACAATGCAAGGCAATTAAAATGAAAAACCCTAAGCATGTTTGCATTTTTACGGTACTTTCACAATTTTATAGAGAAGCTGTTTATTTCTTGCTCTTCCAGATTTTTCATGTAAATGGTCTTCTGGAAAACATGATAAACAGTAGATATAAATTCTTATATCATTCTATTGTGTTTGTGCTATGTTCAAAAGGCAGGCAAGATGAAAATACAAACAATGAATTACTCAAAAGAAAAATAGATGGTTTGTCTACTGCAATCCAAAAGGGTTTGAGTTTCTTTTACAAAGAGTATCTCTGAATGCAGTGTAACAAAATTGTTATGTCAACATTACAGTGGAACTAAATCTCTTAGTCAGTTTGGGAGGAAAAAAAGTCAAAGGAAAAAGACATTCTGAAGAATGGAATTGTTCTCAGATCATAACTAGAGATGTGATGCAATTCCACATAATTATGGAGTATCTTGCCCTGTGATACCAGATGCTAATATCTTTCCCCTATTAAAAGGATAGGTCTTTGAGTGAATGTTTGCTACACAGTGTAAGAAGTCTAACTCCTGTGGAACTAGTGATGATAAACAGAATTGCTGACAGGCAGAGTTAAGAGTACATGTTCTGTCTCGCTGTTCCCATATGGCTTTACCCTATTTTCCTAGTCTCTGCTGCTTCTCTGTATGTGTTATATATGTCTGTATGTCTTTTGAGATCATACAGCTTGTGGGGGTTCAACTGTGCAGATAAAGAATACTGTATTTTAGCATTTTCTAGGGCAGTTAATAAGTTGCCATATTTTTGCATCATAGGAAAAGACCAAGTGGACTTCAAATAGTACAGCTAAAGTAACTAGATTCAATTATGACTAGAAAAACTAACTCCAGATAGCAAAACAAAATGTTTCTTGGTAGTAAATGGTACATTTGAAGTTGACGTTAAGCAAGGAAGAGTATTGCCCTAGATTCATGTGTAATTTTCATACAGAAACCTTATGCAAAGTAAATATTGGCTTCTTGTACAGTCAAAATAATGATTTTATATAGAAACAGGATCGGATCCTTGACAGCTGCAGCTGGTGAAGTTGTTGCACCTTTAAGCAGCAGTATGGAAACCAAGCAACTGGAGAGTGCATCAGTAGACCCTGTTCCAAAGTTGCAGACAGCTCAAAAACGGTCAGCTGCTGAGCTTGAAGAGAATGATTTTCCTCCTTCCAAGAAAACTCTGTCTACTGTTGCAGTGGAAGATAACCTGGAAACCACTTACAAGGTGAGATCATAATTTGGTGAGTTTTCATGCACGGAGTAGTTGCATAACACAAAACAGAGCATTTTAATTACATTTATTGTCTAATGGTGTCACTTCCTTAAATATATACAGCCTATACAACTTAAAAGGAAAATCAACATCTATAGATTGCTTTTAATTTCGAAGTCTGCAGCAGGTTTTGGGTGTTCATTTATTTAGTATTAGGGTTTTTTGAGAACCTGTAGGCTCTCAGGTTTTTTTAATTAGACTTCCTAGTAGACAGACTGGTAATATATCTTATTTGGTTCATTCTGCATCACCCTTCTGACAATGACATTGCAGGAGGGGAAACTCTGGAGATGTATTGGATGACTGGCAGACTGTCTGGGTTCACTGAATGGTGTTTTGAATGAAGATGCTGTTAGATAGATATGTTCCTATCCATTTCTAACACAGCAACTACTAGTTTAAAAGACCAAGCTGACAGTGACAACAAGCCACTATCTTTCCAGCTTCCTTCTGTGCTTTTTTACAATGCTTGTGGCATTGATCTTTGTAAGTGGGCTAAGATTATACAGTGTACCTTGGTGAAGGAATGGGTGGTAATTCCCCACATGATTCAGAGAGCTTTTCTAGGAAGGGCTGGATAACAGTCTTGTTCCTTCCCTGATCTCTTATCTCAATATCCTTGTCTGAGTCATTTGTCATAAGAACACCTTGAAAAGCCTGCTCAGGAAATGAGTTAAGTGATGAATGATGCTGCACTACTGTCTTCTGTATCAGTCCTGCTCTTAGAACTGTGCATGTGTGTTATGAGTTTATCAACTTCATTGTCTCTTCTGTATTGAGAGCAATAAAAAAACTTCTTCTTTTTTTTTCGTTTTTAAATACAGGGTTATTCAATTAAATCCACAGAGGTACCAGTGATACCTTCTGGTAGGTACACTTAAACTTGTAAACCAGAGTATAATGAATGTAAACACATTGCAGCTTAATGCTGGTTGTCATGCTAAGTAGTCTTGTCTGAGGCCATCTAACATAAAAGTAGAAACAAATTTTCCTGGTACTACACTAATACCACCATTCCAGGTTTTTTGCTATAAACTAGGTGTGCTGGATTACATAAATGTTGTTAATTTAATAATGGTTCTAAAAGCATTGCTGTAGCTAGTTTATTTGTGAAATTTTAGAGGGTTTTTTGTCTAAACATGTTATCTTCTCTTAAGCAAATATTTCCAGCTGTTAAAGAGTGCTAATAATCAAAAGTATCAGCTGGCATTGTAACCACACTATGCCAAAATAATTTATTTTTATTTTGTTTCACAGTTCTACTAAAAATCTATGTAATTGTTTGGGAGCTTAATCTACCTCTGAAGAAACAGAGAAAAAGCAGAATTGCTGTCAATGCAATCTTCAGTGATCTGAGCCTGTGAAAGGCTTGGGAAACTACAGTTTTGGCTCTAAAAATCTTTTAAGGGAAGTTGTAGAAGCTTAAACAAGCTAGATGATTAGACTGTGGTGTGCTATAAAGTGTGAGAAGGGGAAGAGTGTGCTGTAAAATTTAAAACTACACTTCTACCAGCTTTTTCCCATAACATCTATACGATCTTACAGGCTTTAAAAGTAGACAATGAACTTTTAATTCATAGCGGTGACTTATAAAAACAAGTGGACAAATAAAACTAAACAAAAATTCAGCCCTTCTGGTAATGGTGCAAGCCGTCTTAATATCGCATACATTTTTTGGGCTCTTGTGTTATCACTGAAGCCTTTGACTCTCAACTCCTTTTACAGGGAATCCTTTTCAAAAAACAGAGTCTTTGGCAAAGGGAAAAGTACTTACTTCTGTGTTGGTGTCTGAGTCTATGGCAGAACTGGCTGAGAGAAGCCAGCTTGAGACTTCGGAGGACTTAGGGAAAGCACCACTTGAGAATCCAGCATCCAAAAAGGAAGAGGAAGCCATGTCTAGATTAACCTCTAATAGAAAAGCAGAAACAAGTGAACAAGGAAAGCAGGAGAAGGTGCATGAATCTGCACAGCTAGAACATAGTGGAAGCCCAACATCATCTTCTAAAACTCCATTACTCAGGTATGCAATAATTGCAATAATGTTTTGTCAGCTTGTTCTGTAAAAAAGATCTTGTTTCTAACTGACATTTTTAGTACCATTGTTTGTGACCTGCATGGCTAAGAGTTATGGTATCTATACTCTCCTGCCAATTAGAAAGGATCAAACTGTCTGCCTTGAGATGTGCATTATTTTACTCATTAAGTGAGTAGATCAACCAGGGGACGCTACTGACCTATTGTGTGTCTATTTAGACATTGATAGATGCCTCTTGTCAGGCAGACATCCATTGGCTGTGATAGGAACTTGAGATAATTTGTTGTTTTCCATAGCTAAGTCTTATGTTGTGATATATACCCTTCCACTTGTTTTGGTGTTTGTCCTGCCAGTAAGATTTGTTGTTGGTACAGTACAGTACACGCTGGATTTTTAGGACTAACTAAGTCATTTCCCCAAAGGAGTTTCAATCTTGGCAGTTCAGAGGATATTCCTCTTACCTATCTGTTGACTTCATTTTTAAATATACTTTTCTATACTGTTTGTTTCAATGTTTTGAGTTCCTGCTCTCCATTGCTCTTGTGCTCAATTATTTTGATTGTAATACTCTGCTGGCCTCTTCTAATCTGTCATTTACTTTTTCATTATGCTTGTGTTAGTACCAATACTGGCTATTTGTACTTGGGACATCCGCAGCAATTGGACAGTGATGCATTAACATCAGAATCCTTGCCTTAAAGTTTACTTTCTAATTTGTAAACTCTTAACAGCATGAAAAGTTAATGCTTTGTGTACATCCCTCCGTGCCATGATTTCTGTAAGCTCACTGGTCTGGGTTTGATGCTGTAAGTAGCCTAAAACCCTGCAACCGATAGTCTGCTGTAGCCCCATCCTTGGGAATAAGGTTTCTTTTTCCGTTGATTACATGAAGGACACTCAGAATTTTGTTTGTTCTTCAGGAGTGTGTCTCCATCCCTCTTGGAACCACTCTCTGAAAGTCTGGTAGCTTGTTACAGGCTGTGGATTAGCAGCAAATAGTTGGTTCCTGTTCTCAGGGTTAAAAACTGTCAAGAGTCTCTGTGACTGTTCAAAAAACCTCTTGTACCAGAATATTCAGGAATACAAAAGCCTTTCTCAGAATGACTTTCTGGTTCTTTTTCTTAGAATTTTCATATGTCCTGCAGCTGTGTGTAATGAGTTGGACTCCTGCAATACTATTTACATTTTCCTTTTATGGATCAATCCTGTGACATCCTGACAGTATTTGTTTTGAACAGGGGTGGACGAAAACCGTTGGGATTTTTGTCTTTAATTTGCAAAAAAAGTAATTCCGAATCTGCAGAAGATACCAAAGGGAATAGAGGGAAGATCCAAAAACCTCGAATTGTGACTCCAAAGCGAAGTCTGAAGCAACCCACTCCATACACTAAGGATGACAGGGAATCTTGTTCCTTTCCCTCTACTTCATCATCTATGGAACATGAGCATGTAGCTGCTGATGCTGCAGTTATGGTATGAGTTTACTTTCGAACACCCATGCATTTCTGGGGTGTGAAGAACAGAGAATTAGTCGTTTCAGGAGTGGGCAGGTGGGCGTGTAGCATTCATGTTTTGAGAGCACTATCTCTGGTCAACAAATTCTGACTTGCGCATGTGTAGGAAACTTGTAAGGGTACTAATGTGATTTTTCTCTGCATGGATATCTCTTTGTTTCTCATTTTCAATAAACTTAACTTTCTTTTCCTTTGGTCTAAACTTCCTACATAAATAAAACACTCCAGAAAAAGGTAAAGTGCATATATGTAAATATATTAACACATACACACTGATGAAGACTGTTAACACCAACCTTTTCTTGTTTTACCAGGTTCCAAGCAACAACTCACCTGAGAAGCCACCTCTCTGTGCTAAAGATCAAGAGAAGGAAGGAGAGCCAACCAAAATCTCTGAGTACTTTTTCAGTGACATCTTTATGGAAGTGGATGATTCAGAATAGGAAATGGGTTTTATTAAGACCTAGGAACACAGAATATACTGCAAGAAAATAGTATTTTAAAAGTTACAATTTGTTCTGATACTCATTATGCCACATTTACTGTCAGCCAGTAATAACAGTACTGCTGTTAATTAATGCCATGAAGATGAAATGGATTCCTTCTGAATCAACCTGGGCACTTTCATAATGCTGACATAGTCTAAACCACTACAATGTCTTTGGAGCAGACTAGCAACTCCTGGTTTATGGTTTCAATTGTTTAGATACTTCTAGTGAGTGCATGACTATCCTACAGAAAAGTGCAATGAGATAATGTTTATTCTTACAAGAAGTATCTGTTGCTGTCCGCTTGACCGCCCAGTGTTCAGCAGGTGACAAGATCACAAGTGCCCAGGCAGCGGGACCGCTTGTGTCTTTGAAATCAGTTGGGAGCTCTGACAAGAGCTGTTTGCTTCAGAATCCCAGCTGGGGCTGGCAGCAGACGCTGGATACTGTAGCGACGGCGGCAAAGATAAAGGAGGGGAGAGGGACTTAACTGTAGCAGCAACTTATTATTTATTCCCTGCCCCGCAGGAGACAGGAGAACCATGCAACAAGTGGGAGGCCTACAGAAGAGCACAGAATAGAAGGGGGTGGTTCAAGGGGAGGAACAACGACTCAACCAATAGGGTAACATTATATAACTGCAAACGTCCAATGACAGCAAACAAGGGGAGGAGTACATTTAAACCAACTAATGGTCAAACAGAAGAAACAGAAGTTTCCAGCACTTAATACATATTAAAGTAACCTCATACATATGGAAATTAACCTGAGGGGAAAGGGGTGTAACTGAAATTCTGACTGACAGTTCAAACTGTGGGGAAAAGTGGGGATTTCTCCAGCCTCGCCTTCCCCCTCCCCCTCAGGATCACTATCCTGAGGCCGAAAATCAATCCAATTGGTTTCATTAATTTTCATAGAGAAGGCAGGCTGGGTCACTGCCACAAGTATCCTTTTCCATTTTAATGCTAAGGCTTTTTGGTACTGGCTGTTCAGGTTCTTTACTTCTTTTTGTGAAGTATGTTACGTTGGAAGGAGGAGTGAACCTTTTGGGTATAGGGTAATCTCTGAAGATCAGAATGCAAATACTGGAAGTAGTGTAGTAAACAGATACATACATATGTTAAACACTGCAGGTATTTTTATTACAATCTCCAAATTACATATTTTTGTAAGAGTTTTTTTAACCACATAGTTTAAAAGATTCTAACCTAAAAAGCCCAATAGGATTGGTTTCTTAGAAATGTGCTGGAAACTAAAAAACACAGTTTACTAAAAGATGATAACACCAGGTTAATGTTTGCAACCTTGTTTATCTCTGGGAGGAAGAGATTTATGTTTACTAGTATAAATGCTAATTTTCTTCTAAATTGGAAAACAAAGCTATAGCTTCGATTTCTTTTCCTTGATTTTACATGTAGGTGTTTGTATATTTGCTGACTTCCTCAGTTTCCCTTGTGCAAAGTAGCACAAAGAGATTGGACTTAAACCATTACTATACAATGTCACTGTTCTGGGGATTTGCTGCTTTGAAGCAGTTGAATTAAAAGGATTTTCTCATGTTGCATGTCTGCTTGTACTGTAACTTGCTGTAAAATTCTGGTGTAGCTTTAGATTTTAGTCTAAGTTTTTACTTACCTCATCAAGAAATTTTTCCTAGTGAGGTAATTTGGTTTATGCACTCTCAAAGTCAGGTGCTCATGGAAAGAGTCAATATTTAGTCTGATACTCCTACTTGCACAACAATGAGTTTGTAGATATGAGTAGTCTTAAAATTTTCCCTTAATACTAGCAGGTACTTTTGCAAAATGATTTATTATGAAGGTGAAACTGACATTTAAATGGTATAATAGTTAATGCTCTCAAGAAACCTATCATCAGCTTTGAACTGGGTAATCATATACTGGCAGGTAAATAATATAAATATGTCATTAATTTTGAGATATTTGATGAAGTTTGAAAATGTTTTTCTTTTCAGAAGTTATTGGCAAGGCTTCTGAAGGAACCTTTAAAATTTTGTCAGTGAGGAGAAATACAGACAAAAGCTGACGGCAAATTGGTTTGTTAGCAGGCCTCTGCCAATGAAATGTCACTAGCAGCAGTATTTCTTGAGGTGATGGAAAAGGGACTAGTGATCCCAGTGTGGAGTAACTTGAAAGCATCTGATAACCCAACTCATCCCGCAAAAAACCCTCCAAAAACACCAACAACAGTTTCTGTTCACATGGTATCTTGTGCTTTGCCTAATCCGTTTAACTTGAATTGTTTATCTAAATATTGTCTTACTGTAAACATTATGAAAGAGATTAATGTATACATGTAACTCCATGTATTGTATATCTTGTAGATATTAAGTATGCAAGTGTTTACTTCCTGATACATGTGGCATGTTTATATCACTTGCACTCATAGAGCCTAAAAATAGATTCCTGGGGAGTGGCTATGAAGTAATTGCCGTGAGTACCTTCTGAGTGAGTTTTGAGGGGATAATCATTCTACATTTAGTTGCATGCATTTTAGCTTGCATTCATGTTTCAATGGGGAAAAAAATCAACTACTTCATTACTAAGATTTATGGTGCCTTATCTGCATTATTAATTGGGGCTATGCTTTCTTTTTCCTTGCAGCAAATTACATGCACTTTGTTAGAGGATTTTTTTTTTAAAGAACAAATTTAATTTGGGTAGAAATAAGACAATTTTGTGTTCTGTTCTGTGTATGAAAGTTTTATAATGATGAAGGATGTAAGGAAATGTCATTGAAATCTCAATACTTATGAGTAGCATTTTTATGAAGATGTGGCATAAGACTGCTTTTCTTAGTCGTCTGGCACCCTGCATCATCACATATAAGCTTTCTGTGTCAAAGGAAGTAGTCCAATTCTGTATGTAAATTATGTGAATAAATTATTTTCTATTACCTATGTTTCATTTCTAAAAGTATCAATTGCAGTTTTTAAATACTTGTAGGTACATTAAGTTAACAAAAGTGTGAACTAAAGGAAAGGCTGAAGTTTGGGCTGCCCCGTTGCGGTGCACACAGACCTGCTGGTACAGCTGTGACAGACTGGGCGTGGTTTAACAGGGCCACTGTCGCTGTTCCCTGGTTTTGTTTTAGAATAGAACTTAATTTACTTGATATCAGACTCCTCGATGTTACCTCTCTCTAGAGACAAAGGCCTTGACTTCAAACAAAGTAAAACTGGAATGCTGAAGAATAGCAAAGCTTTCAAGCAAGGAAGAAACTCGACCAGAGAGATCTGGATCTTAAAAAGATCTATCCCTATTACTGTATGACAAGTTTCTGAGAAGGACAAGGGCTTTCCTAGGCTGCACAAGCATGTAGTCCCGCGTGAAAAGAGGGGCGTCCCAACACAATGCTTCCGAAGGGCATTCTCTACAGCATTGGCGTGTCCGGCGAAGCGGGCAAGGACTCCGCGGCCCGGCCCGGCCCCGCTGTGCGCATTGGCTGCGCCGGGGGGAGTGGCGGCGGCGGCGGCCTGGGACG
>VYZT01072288.1:0-12375 GCA_013400735.1 Pomatostomus ruficeps | reverse complement strand
CCTCTCCTCTCCCTAATTTTTTTCCCCCTAAGATCTTAGTAATTTTGGATCTGCAGCCTCCTAATGTTCTGGGGGAAAATCACAACCAACTGATAGAATGAGCACAAGTCTCTGTCTGCCTGTGATCACATTTGAGAACTTTCATAGACTTAAGAACAACATTTATCAAGTACTAAAACATGACAAGGGGAAGAATGCTGGGCTGCTTCATACCGTGAGCAATACAAATGGTAAAACAAAATATTTCAAGGACTCTGTGTATGTGGTTGGAGCTCTGTGCATGTTACAGCTACAGGTCGGATTTTGACCTTAAATTGAAAATTTTTGTGAACGCACTGTATGAAATGCTTGAGAAAAAAAAGTTAGCAGCTTAAATAAGGTACCTTGCTTCTGAATGAGAGTATGTTTCCATCCAAAAACCCTTGTTGACACATCATATGGCTTCTGGACATGTATACACAGTAGCTGAAGTCTAGCAGGGTTTTAATTTCTTATTGCAGCTTGGAGTCTGTGAAGGATTTCTGCTGCTTAATGGTATTGCAGCAATTTGATTTGCAGAGAATGTGCAGTGGGATATACAATGCACATCTCTTTAACTTTTCCAGAAACAACTTTTAGAAATCTGCTCTTGAGCAAAGTATGGTTTTTAAGGGCTAGAATATGTTGTTATCCCTATACTTGAAGTTCACATTTTACTGTTAACTAGGTTCTCTTATAGAAAAATTCATCGAATAAGAAACATCCTCCTTATTTTAAAAGTTGAGAGTCCATCATTGTGGGCTTCATGATTTCAGAAGACACAGTTCAACAGTTATATTCTGGCTCATTTTCAGTTAAAATTACTGAAATTTTACATGTATGTTACTTCATTCCAAAATATAAACACATGCTTTTGAAACTTGAAATGCTGATAAACCATCCGTGAATGTCTGATGTCCCAGAACACATTGAAATTCTTACCACAACAGAGGAATTCTGTGGAATGCTATGGAAAATGGAATTCAAATGTACAAGCTCATGATAAAAATTATTTCAAAGTGATGTAAGTTGCCTTTGCACTTCTCCAGAAATTCTCACATGTAGTTGCAGAGAAAATCATTGATCACCAGAGCATCATGTTCAGTACATTTTTGAACTTGGGGAATCAGCATCCAGAAGAGATGAGATCTTTTCTTAGACCCTCTGGTATCAAAAAAGTGCTGAAAAGTAGGGTGGGATAAAGGCTGCTACAGTAATCATTGAAGGCAGTATTTTACCATTAACATTTTTAAGCTGATGATAACAGATCGTTTGAAACAGTTTAGTGGATCTCCAAAGACATTACTGAATTCATTAGTACCAACAGATACAAGAGAGTATAGTAACTGCTGCTTCTTTTCTGGAAGTCAGCAGAGTAATTTACAGTCACCAGAATAACTGGATGGGAAAAAAAGCTATCTACTGTGAAATAAAACCCTGCTGAGGGCTGCTGTCTGGCTCTTGCCACATAGCACTACCTAGTTGCCTTTACTTCACATAATATTTGGCTGTTGGCCTTCTCTGTCTCTGCTGTAATTCTTCTGTGATTCTTAAATACACCCATTCTGTGTGTTGGTGGATGGGGTTTTTTTAGTTATAAATGTCTGAAATAAATTCTAATTGCTGTGGATGTACTCCACCATGCTGGTGTATGTATGGTACCAACCACAGATGTGATGCCTTATGGTGTGACATGATGCCATGTAGACTTGTTGGAGATTTCATAGCTTGTCTGGATAATGTTGGAGGACTGTACATGGAGGAGCCAGACCTGAGTAATCTTGTCCATGGTACCTGGTGGGAATACTGGAAACTCTTGACATGTACTCCCCCGCAACTCTGCCAGTTTTGTCTTGAAAACAGCTTGTTGGAAGGCCCAGGACTGTTCTCCGAGCCTGCTAACAATTAAGCACTGTGGACAATTAGCAGCTCGTTGTCTGAGGTTTCTCCTGGCCTTGTCACACACAACCTAGCAACTGTAGGTAACAAAGTCTTCTTCTGGGACAATAAGGCAAACTTTTTTTTCTGAAAGGCATGTTAAGAGACAGATCTTTACAAGGTTTTGTACAATGGTTTGGAACAATTGACCAATTGGACGTATTTTAGGACATAATAATATAGTAATTTCCTATGTACTGATTTTACCAGGAAAAGTATAAATAGTTTTAAAGCTGTTGATGGAATGTTGTTATGAAATGTTATTTTTATTTTACTATTTTACTATTCCCAAAACTTACAATTTGGGATGACTGTCAAAATGGGGATTTGTTCTCCTTTTATTTGGATATTTTTAATATTAAATTCTTGGGCTATCTATACAGGCTTTTAGAAACAGGTTTACATTTGTTCCACTGTGTATGTAGTGACAGGACAAGGGGGAATGGCTTTAAGATGACAGAGAGTGGGTTGATTTAGATATTAGGAAAAAATTCTTGACTGTCAGGGCGGTGAGGCCCTGGCACAGGTTGCCCAGAGAAGCTGTGGCTGCCCCATCCCTGGAGGTGTTCAAGGCCAGGTTGGACAGGGCTTGGAGCAACCTGGTCTAGTGGAAGGTGTCCCTGCCCATGGCAGGGGGTGGGATGGGATGGGCTTTAAGGTCCTTTCTAATGCAAACCATTCTGGGATTCTATGGTTCTTTTGAGCCTGTTGGCTGTGAACCACGCCCTGTCCATATGCTCTGTAACTCTTCTCACCCAGGACTGTGCAAACAGCATTATATGCTTTTCATACCAAAGCTTGCCCTTAGGTAGCCAGACTGGAGCACACATGGATAGTCTGCACAATATTCACTACATGGAGCTGCTCAACCATACATGAGAATTCATGGGAAAAGTGTAAAATTTCTCAAATACTAACGGCAGTAAGACATTGCTAGTGTTTTCTGTATTCATTTGTATTTGGTGTAGACCTGCTTTTGCAGGGATTCATCTTGAATATGGTTTCAGAAACTTCATTGAAATAGTACATGGAAAGAGAAAACAACAGTGCTGAATGCATGTTAATGGTAACAAAAGAGACATCCTAGAGTGGGCTGGGAAATGGAATACATTTCAAAGTATTCTTAGTTCCTCTAAGTGCTGTGGCCACTTTGACTCTAATTTTTGGTGCCTGGAGTCACTGAACACTGAATCTGTATAACATTTGCATCTTGTAAGATTTTTGCATTATTCTATTTCACCAGATTGTGACTTTTGGCTTTTGTTTAAAAATGCTGTATTTGTAGGTGTTAGCTGATACTTTAGATATGGTAGAGAAAATACATTAGTTTCTTTTGAACATTGAAGAAAGATGTAGAAACAGCTACCTGGAAGTCAGGGTGTTGCTTTGGAGGTAATATGGGAAAGTATATGAGTTTGGTTTGGTTTGACACAATGAAATTGCAATCTGGTGCACAAAGTACAGACCCAGCTGCTCAGTGGAGGTTAGAAACAAACAAAATCTATGGTCTCTGCCTAATATTTGCCAAATCTTTGAAATTCCTTAGTGCCTCAAACTAATTTTAAACATGACAGCAAAAGCTGTGCTTCATCATCTTCACATGAAAGCATTCAGTGTTGTCTTTCTTCTGGTCCTCAGGTGGCAATGAATGTATATGAGCTGTCATCAGCTGCTGGATTGCCTTGTGAGATTGATCCTGCCTTGGTCGTAGCACTGTCTTCCCAAAAATCAGGTAAGAAGTTCCAATTTCAAAAATGTAAATGTTAAAAAAAGAAAAAAAGTGTTTAAAGTTCTAGGAGGAAACTTGTATATCTTTACTCCTTTGTAGTCCTTCAATAAACTTCATAAATGTCATAAGAGGATGAACTACTTGTGCCTGCTGTTTACTGGTGTTAGCTTGAGAATCTTTTCAAATACACATGAATGGATGTGATGAACTAGAAAAGGGTGACAGGTAGATGTTGAAGGAATTTAATGGTGAACACTGCTGTAATTTAAGAACAATGAAAAGAGTGTCTTGTGAACAACTTGATCAGTTCTGTTGCACAAATGTGTAACAAATCTGTCACCTAAGTAAGCATTAGGAGCTGAATACAGCTCATGAATTTCACAGTATTTTGTTACCAGTGTGTCCTACACGTGTTAACATGAAGTTTACAAGGGAAAACATAGTAAAATAAACATGTTAGAGAATTAATATATATCATGCTTCCTCTTCATTCCTTTAAGGCACTGCTGTCTAAGCTTTTCAGTTTTGTTTACTCTGGCATGTTCAAAGACATGAATTAAGACTCGTAATTGTTTTTTGACGGTCTTCAGCTTTTTTTCCTATCTTCCTTACTGAGCAGTTCATTACTTTTTTCACCCTGTATGTTGTGGGTAGTTAATGTTAGAATCAGACCATGAGTATTTTAAATGCTACCTAAGTTGCTTTTTTTTGCTTCAATAGTAGTTATTTTGAGAGGGGAAGATACAGAAGGGCATTTCAGTATTTGAATTTAAGTCCCAAGCACAGTTTCTGTGTGCATTTAAAAAAAAGGCAACCCAAAATGTATTTGTTCTATCTACATTATATATATAACATATAGAAGTGTACCTTTGTATCTAAAATGGCATTTTAAGTAGATGATTTTCATTGTGGTACAGCTATGAAATGTTTAAGCTAGGTCAAGAAGACAATTTCTGTATATTCTCATAACGACTTATGATCTTGTATTTTGATTGTTACATTTGGAGTTTGAAATATTTTGCTTTTATTCAGTTTTCATAGAGATAAATTCTGTATGTCACCAGTTGTTGACTTATTTTTTTAAACTAATCTTAGGCTAATGTGTGATGATGCTGCTATTTTTGTAAGCACAAGGTTTTAGTGTGAATTGACATGAGTGCACCATCACCTTCTGCTCGTTTGCCAAAGGGAGAATGCAAGAGAATCTATTCTTACCCTAGAACAATAATTGGATTTATACCAGCATGAAAAGATTACTATTCTGCTCATCATATTAAAGACTTAGTTACTGAATTGTTAGAAGTAATAGCATGGCAGCGGCTTCTTTTTGTTCTCGTAGATAGCAGACTGGACATTTTGCAGCTCTGCTCTGTGTCTTTTGGTAAGACCGACATTAATACTCCGCTTTTCACAATACAAGCATGGACTTCGTTGGATTTTGGTCTAAATTTCTATTTGGTCAAACATTTTACATTCTAATCTACCTGCAGCTGAAAGGAAATATTTCAAGATTACTTCTTAAATTAAAGAACTTTATTATTTTTGTTTTTAGAAAACATTAGTCCAGAAGAAGAATATAAAATTGCTTGCCTTCTAATGGTCTTCGTGGCTGTCTCCTTGCCAACTTTGGCTAGTAATGTGATGTCTCAGTATAGCCCTGCCATCGAAGGTAATGTAGAGTCAGCTCAATATTTGCTGTGAATGCTCTCTTCACAATAGGTCTGGTAGCATCTTGAATACATTCACCTTTAATACTTAATTACATTTTATAGTGAACAAATTTAAAAATCAGTGAGTCTTAATTCAGACAAGTTCTTCTGAAAGTACTTTAAAAAGCATTAACTTAACTCTTGTTTGAGGTAACTTTCTATGAAAAATTAGTTTGGTACTTGAAATTTTCAGAACAGTTCAGACACTGCAGGGGGCAGTCATGTCCTAACTTGGACAGGATTGTTGGAGCACACATTCTGCATTAGTTAGTGTGACACTTGCTATCTAATAATAAAGTCTAATAAGTATTAATGTTTTAGTAAACTTTACATTGGCTGTGGGCCAGTCATACAAGGTGTCTTGTATATTTTGTCTCTATATTTAATATGCTGTTCATATTGTCAAGCATGAAGTTTTGAAAACAGAAACTGAAAGGTGTAAGTGGTGAACAGAATTATTTCCTACACAATAGTTCAACTTTCTTATTTTAAAAAGTAATCTTTGCCTCAACAAAATTCTTTGCATGTAATTTACAGAAGTTTTCTTTCTCTTTTATAAGAGACAGACAGTACTGTTCCAACACATACAAAATTCACCTTTCAGCTGTTCAAGCTATTTCCTTTGTAATGTGTTACATAAAAGACCATGTTTATGCTGCTTCCACTCACTGGGATGCGTGTTTTCTCTAATTATTTTTTGAAGTTGCATTATTTTTATTTTGCTCAAAATTGTAACTCACAAAGTAAGTGTAAACTGGCTTCTGAAAATTTAAAGTACCAGGAAAATACCAAAAATTTTGAAAGCTTTCTGTATCACTTAATGTAATGTGAAAATCACATTTTTTAGAGACCCAGGATTGTTGTTTTATATGGGATTAATCAGCCTTTTCTTCAGTTTTGAATGGTTAGGGATCTGTTTACTCTAGTTTCATTTTGAAACAGATAGTGTAGACTTCTCCAGTTGTGGAAAATATTAGATAAATCTGATGTATGAGTAGAACTTGAATATTGTTTTGAAAAGTTAAGAATTTTCAAGTTAAAAGCTTTTTTGTATGAATGGGGAGAACAATCTATAACCTGCAGAGTTGTTTCCCGTTATTTGTGCTCTCGTAGAATTGCTATGGCTCTTTGCAAGCTTTTTCCAGCTCATGATGCTTGAATAAAAATCTCGGAATATAGGCAAGAGCAGGGAATATATAATGTGATTGGTGAGGGGCATGGGTAGAAGTTTCCTTGTTTGAAGACAATCAGGTTGACTGTCTTTACTCAGTCCGAATGAACTTGTTTATGTGTATGTAAGACTACATCTCTTAAAATTACTTACTTAATAGCTGTATAAAATAAGTCCTCTGGAAGCACTTACTGCTACCAGTTTCTCCTTCAAAGGATCTTACCAACTATGGAGTCTCAAAACCTGTATGGCTTGCCAGGGGGACAGTACTAGAAGTTTTACTGGTGATTATATTTTCACATTTAGCCTTCTGCAAATTAATTGCTAAGAATATGTCAGGCTAGCTAGAGGTTCTCCAGCAGGTTAGAGCTCAGGCGGGTTTGCCTTTCTCAAACTTCCTCTCTTCCCGAGACCCCTTTGTCATCATGTTTCTAGCAGGCTAAAACAACAGATAATTCTTGTCTTCTGCCTATTTTATATCATGTAGCTTAAATATTCCAGTTTATGTGGTTTCATTTACATTAAATAACTCTTAAGATGAAGTCAGGCAAAGTGTTGTTTCAAAGTGAGTTCTTAAAGTACAGTTAACAGATGACATGAAAATGTAACTGAAGAGAAGTTACATCTTGCACTCAAATAAGCCCATATTAGGAGTTGCTACTGAGTCTGTGAAACATGGCCTACATATTACATAATTCTTTCCTGAGTGGGCTCTTTTATTGAGAGGAAAATTAAGAGCAAAAGGTATACATAAAATATGTTTGCTCTACAAAAATAACAGAACAAACAGAATAGACCTTATCAATCCTGCCTTCCTTGCATAATATTACTTTTTCTTGTGTTCTACCCTCATTGTAGGACATCTGGCTTGAAACACTTTATATAAATGGTATTTCCAGAATGTGAACTTAATAAATTCTGCTTTATTAAGTAAATTCCCTGGACAAATTCTGAATTAATCCATCAACAAGTCACAGATTTGAAGGAGTTTTAGCTTTCTAATCTGGCAAGATATATCTTCCAAATACAGAGAGTGCTTGGACAGCTGTAGCAATGTCTGCATTCCTTCTGCCTACTTCAAGATCAAGTCTGTTTCTTCCACTAGTTCCAGATAAAGGCTCAAAGTCTAACAGACCTTTACTTTTGTTTCCAGTACAGAATCTGAACTGCTAGTCAAATACCAGGCTAGAGGACTAATTTGTCAATTAGATGGTAGAACAGAACACTAGTCTGCAAGAGCTGTAGTTGTTTTCTAAATACTTGAAACCTGTTGCAAGTTGGAAGACAACAGTTCCTTTGCTGAATTCCCTTGTTGATGCTTTTTCTACAGCCTGAGACATAAAAATTAAGTCACTTGAGTAAAACAAACCTCTTCAAAGACAAATACAAATTTGAACCAGCATTAAGCAGAACAGATTTTCTTGACTGATGTTCATGTAAAAATAGGAGACAAATTTGGAGTATCAAATCTGGGGGCCCTGCTGATGGAGGTCCACAGGGTTCTTCACTGGGACCTACTAGTCAGCATATTCACAGACCACCTGAATGGGGGGCTGAAGAGTGAGGTGAGAAAATTTGTAGATCATGTGAAGTTGTTGAGGATATTAGAGGAGTGAAGAGCTGCAGAGAGGTATGATACTGAGTAAACTGGGCAATAAAATGACAGCTAAAATTAATTTTAGGTAACAATAGTGATATGCATAGATTAAAAATGGATTTTTCTCATGTGGAATGATGGGGTCCAGCTGACCTCACTATTCAGGCATGAACTTGGAGTTATGATAAACGACTGCATGAAAAGATGAGCTCACTGCTCAACAATGGTCAAAAAGTCAAGAATCAGTATGTTAGCATGCTTGAGTACTTGTTAACTCCTTCAAAGACCACCTCCTCTTCATATGCTCACACTTGCCCAAGATACTTCTCCAAGTGTATATTAATTTTTTTGTAGTATTTGACTTAATTTGCCTGGAAAAAATATCAGGCTTACTGAGGAGCAGTTCTTCTGCTCTCTTTGAAAACTGGTGTCATTTAAGCACCTTCCAGGGCTCTGAAGCCTGGGTAAATTTTAGGCAAGATATTACGTATGAAAATTAGCAATGGAACACCTTTGTTGTTGAGTGCCTGTAGATCTCTTTGAGGAATACTGTCTGGGCACGAGATGTTCATTTACACAGAGAGGGGAAGAAATTGTCAATTAGCTTGTGAAAATCCTGTTTACACTTGGCTTTTTGGGCTAGTCAAGTGTTAACACTCTTAAGCTTTGTAGAAACCAAATAAACTTCCAATATATCCCTTATTTCTAAAAGCCCCAGGTACCTTTCTCAGGTGATTGTGACCATTAGGATTTGGAAGTTAGATCTGTACTCCTGGTGGCTTTCCTGATAGCAAGTTCAGTGTGGAAGAGTACCTTACTCTCATTGTATAAGATGCTAAATGTTCTTTATTCATTGTTGCAACTCTCTTTAGTCTTTGGTGATATTTTCCAAAGAATACTGTCTCTTTCAGACATGGTGCTGAGGTGATTTGAGTATGTTTTTATTTAGGGCATTGCAACAACATTCATTGCTTGGCAAAAGCTATCAATCAGATTGCAGCGGCTTTATTTACCATCCACAAGGGAAGCATTGAAGACCGTCTTAAAGAATTTTTGGCTGTATGTATAACTTTATTCCTACTTGTTAAAATGTACTGTTGATTTGGGATGCAATGCAATTGATTTAATAGAAATCTGCTTTTGGTGCACGAGAGAGAAGCATTTTTTCTATATGCTTCTATATACAAGTCTATACAGAGTTTAAATTTTGTAGTAGTTCTTTATGTTGGAAAGCAATGTTGGAAAATTAAAGGAGCAAATCAGTGCAAGTGTCATCATTTTTTTAAGTACAGTCTTTAGATTTTAGCACATACCATTTCTCACATTGTCTGGCCCATGACTGGAAAAAAAAAAGTGCCATGCATATAAAATCAAAATTCTGTCTAGCTGACATTTTTCCATGATGTTGTGGATACTTTAGTTAGTTACCTTCTTTGAAAAAGTGAAACTTCAGAGTGGCTTTTGTGTTGTACCTTTTGACATGCCTGCCCTTCTTAAACATGAACAGCCAGGTAGCAGTGTGTTACAGGGCTAGTTAGGAAGAGGAAATTTTTTATGGCTCAGAGTAGATAGAAGATGAAAGCTACTGAAATCTTTAGTGATGCTTAGAAAAAAAATTAAGTCTTCAGGTCATGGTGATGTATTTTAGGTACATTTTGGTGTGCTGCTTGAGTAGAAATTAAAGTTTTTAAATGGTTCTTAATTAGCTAGTACTTGAAGGAAACTAAAGACTAAAACACCAGCATCACTTTAATTTTTAAAAATTACTATTGATTTTGAGTCAGTTTTGATTTTTCTGTTTGGCATTAAAATGGTTGGAGAAAAAGCCCCTCCCTCTTTATTTTAGGTAACTTTCTGTAACTAGAAGTTCACAGAAACAATTTTTCTTTTTTTTTCTTTTTTTTTTTTTAACCTTAAAAGAATCTTTCCCTTGTGGAAATTTCTTGCATTTTGTAAAACAGAAAAAAACCCTATGGCCATTGACCTTGTCTAATGCAGCTGCTGGCTGTAAAACATGAAAGAGAAATGGCTGTATCAAGTTGCATACATTTGACAAGTGAAGGAAACCAGTATATTTCATGTGATAAAAAAACTTTTGGAATGAGATCTGCATTCTTTCTGTGTTTACGGACTTCTTTCAGACCACTGCTTTTACTGCACAAACTATGTCTTGATGGTTCAGATATTTTGTCAATCTTTCTTTTTTAACATTTACTGTTAGTCTGAAAGAAAAATATTTCTCTCGACAAAAATCTGCTTTCCTATCCAAGTTAATTAAATGTGAAAAAGATTTAGGAGGTTCTTTAATGATGATGAGTATGTGCTATGTATCTTTTGAGGTATACATATTGGCTTCATATTAAAAATTGATTCACAACAGCTTTTTCAAGAGGAATATTGAGTTAGATTTTTAAAGTTAGTATTTTAATTTAAAATCCTTTTCTGGTAAACATGTTGTTTAGGCACATTGCCATTGCTTGGTGTGAGACCTGAATGATGATTGAAAGCTGGAAGGGGTTTTTTTCAAATTTCTGTAAGGTGTGAAAATGTGGTATATCAAGGCATCTACAAATTAAGTAGCTTTTCTGGTATTTACAAGCTCTGTGATCCTGAGCTTGTAAATACCTAAGTACATTAGAAACTTCTAGGATATTTTCTAAAACTAGGATAATAGGGTTGCGTTTGGTTTGATAAAATATTATTCATTTGCAGTTAGGATGACATTTCTTCAACTAAAAACATAGCTTAGGAAGTAAAACTTCTTCTGTTGCAAAATGGGTAAAACTTCAAGCAGTAAAAAGTACAGTCACTTTAAACCTTACAAAAATGCAGTAAGTTGAAATGTGTATTTGGAAGGACAGAAAAGTGAGATCTTGATCCCCTTGGAGTTCTGTCATTGATTTCAGGAGTCTTTATAATTGCCAACCAATGATTACAGCAAAAAGTTCTCTGCAGTAAATTAATTCACTTTTTATATTAAAATAGCATATGCCATTTATTAAACACTACTAGGAATAAGCCAATACGGCATATTAAGACTAAAGCCCAGTGATGGGTCATGTGCTCAGGATTACTTGCATTCCTTTGTCATTATTAGTACAATGCAGTGTCCATTGGCTTTGTGTAACAAAATAGCAGAAATCCATCAATGCTTTGTTTTATTTATTACTTTGAAATACTCATTTTATGTAGCTTGCATCGTCCAGTCTACTGAAGATTGGCCAGGAGACAGACAAAACTACTACAAGAAACCGAGAATCTGTTTACCTACTACTAGACATGGTGAGCATTTGTGTGTTTTATTTGTGTTACTAACTTAAAGACTTGTCTTCACACTGCATCATTCAACCAGGGGTTTTTGGGTCTCACCTTGAGTGTTGCAGCTCATAAACCAGTGGAAATAATTTTTTTATTTTGGTCTTTCTGGCATTCTAAAATCAGTATTTTTTTTTTTTATTCCCCCAACATGCACACATTTTTGCCATCATCCTTTATTGCTTAGAATATTGTATCACATTGTTCAGATCATTTTCATTGTTCACTTAGTACATATGATATTGAAATGAAATGTCACATTCAAGAAACAGTGTTCAGAGAACATCCTTTCTGCTCAGAGGATTTCCTTTCAGTATTCAGTATCTTTTGGTAGATGACTGTTTATATAGGAAAGCTAAATACTTGCTTGGAGAAGCAGTGAGTTTAAATGTAAGGGAGAAACACTGCTATAAACTTTGTGCAATTTATTTTTGCAGTGAAATGTGTGAGTGGTGGTGTGATGCAGGCCAGAAGGATCTACGTGAAATAGATTATCAGTAGCAGGCAGTAGAAGGTGCTCTGCAAAACCTTGTGTTTCTGGTATTTTTCAGATTGTGCAGGAGTCTCCATTCCTGACAATGGATCTCCTGGAGTCTTGTTTCCCTTATGTCTTGCTGAGAAATGCATACCATGCTGTCTACAAACAAAGTGTTACATCGTCTGCCTAAGTATCTACTTACTGGACATAAGACATAGCACGCATATGAGACACCTCAGTTTTCTCTGTAAACTGTGGAGCTATTTTACTTTATGGTCTGATGAACAGTTTTGTGAATTATAAACTTTTTCCATAAAGTTGTATTCCTAAACAGTGGTTTCTTAATATGGTTGTATTACAATATAAGCTTGGTTGATTTTAGGTTGCACATTCATGGAAGAATTTTTTTCTCATTCCTTT